>LOEQ01003003.1:225793-245164 GCA_001685075.1 Bramus lutescens | reverse complement strand
TGTACAAGCTTGTTTTCCATCAGTCACCTCAGGAGGTTAGTAGGAGACCCTGTCAGTGGCTGATCCCTGTGCAGGCCAAACCAATGTGTTTTCAATGTTTGCTATCTTCATTAGAAGAACATTTCATTATTCTTCTAAGACAAACTGGCTTCCAAAAATTCAATCATGGGAACTTGAGGCAGATATAGCTGTAAGCACACCCTTCTCTAACAGCCCTGTGCTAAGCCTATCTAATTGCCACTCACCAGAGTCGTCCCTGCATGGTCCCTAGCTTATCCAATTCTGCTGATGACAAACAATCCACCTGATCAAACCACAAGGAAGAGCCTGATGCACCAGGTTGGGTGATACTCCAGAATAATAGAGCTGGTCACACTGACAGACAGGATTTGGACACCAGAGAGCTAAATACGGAGTGGAGATTTCCTATCAGGCTGACTCAGGTCTAACACAACCAAGGCAGGGTAGAATCGGGAGCTCCTCAGTCTGTGCTCTAACTATGGCCAGCAAGTCCTGCTTTCCCCAAGACCTTTTTGAGCCTTGGTTCCCATTGCTACCTGCACTCTGTGTTCTGTGGTTGGAGCATCTGTGCTCTGGTCACTGGAATGCATGGGAACAGCAAGATCTTAGTACTGTGATATAAACCCAGACATCTCTCTGAACTCCTTCCTTGATGGAGGCAACAAAAGGGGTTGTGAATGAGCCAGAAAAGAGTCACTGGCATCAGGGACACAACTGAGAATAGGGCAGGAGCCCAACACTGACATTTCAGAAGGCAGAGTAGTGAATGGAGAAGGATAAGTTTTGGAACATGACAGTCCTAGGTTCAATTCTGGCTGTACCGTCTAACAAGCTACTTAGCAGAAGAGTAAAACAAAGCAACGGGCCATTTCTGAGTTCTCTCAAGATTTTCATGTTCACATGTTTTGAAAATTAGAGGTAAATCAAGAAAGGACCTAGGTGGTGTGGAAAGGTGGGTCTCTCCAAGTGTGGGCCCTAGACTACCTGGGTCAACAGCACCCTCTGGAATCTTGTTAAAATAGATTTTTGGTTCTACTTCCAGCTGACTGAACCCAAACCCCTTAGGATAATGCCCTGAAAATGCATTCTAACCAGTACCTTGGGCAATATCAATCCACATATCACTGAGAACCTCAGTACATAAGAGCAAGTATTCAGCACATGCCAGCACCCCACCTCCCAGCCAGCAGTGAAGGATGACCTTTCTGTGCTGGGTTTCAGATAGAGCTGAGATAAGGACTTGGCAAGGAGCCAGACTAGTCATGTCATAACCATGATCATTTAAGACAAGTCACTGGCAAAGGAGGGGTGCATAATCCCACTGATTTAAACATGAGCCAAGAGTGTGTCCAATTCAATCTAGTCCAATAACAATCTGAGCAGTTGCTATTACCCAGAGTAATGAACTTGCCCTAAAAGCAAGCACTCAATACACACCGATGGAGTCAGAGCTAGTTAAATATGGGCTGCTACATCTATTTCTTTAAGTCTGCTGTCCTCTAAAGCAGTGGTTTTCAACCATGGCTGAACATTAGAACTACCTGGGGAGCTTTGAAAACTACAGACACCCAGGGTGCCCCCTAGACAAATCACATGCCCACGCATGTGAAGGCAATCAGACACAGGCGTCAGTAGTCATTAATGCTCCCTAGGTGCCTCTAATGTGCAGTCTGGGGTTTTGAACTATGAAATCAGGAGCATTAGTCTGCTGTGCTGGGAACCTCAAGAAGCCAGGAAAGGGGCCAGGCATGCATGGTCTCCATCCACATCCATCTGGAGACAGGTAGAAAAGCAGTTCAAACCGGAAGTCAGTTGAATGCCCCAGAAACCTTAGAGAAAGGAAGAACCAATGTTTTGACTCCAGGTTTGTGGACTGGAAAAATTAACATCGCTTCTTGTGATTCTGGGAGATACTGAGCAGCTTGCCTGAGTTGGAGGGCAGTCAGGGACTAAGCTAAGACTTTGTTCCCTGGCCTTGGTTCTCTAAGATGCAAGCCCCTTTCTACTTCACTTGACTTTCCTTCCTTCTGCCTGCATAGTTTTCATGAGCCATACACTAAGCTATTGCATGGCCAGCTCTTGAAACCATCCCTCATCTTTAGATACTGCATTGCCAGAAGGAAGGACACACCACACTTTACCAACAGAATGCACAGGTGCAGAGAAATGCCTTGCTTTAATACATCACTATTGTAACTGATCTGGCAAGCAGTGAACCAAAGGCTTTTTGTTCTAAGTACGGTCTTCTTCCCATGATACCGTACTGTCATTGTTGGAGAAAAACCATGAGGAGAAAACCAACACAGCCTCTTAACATGGAGCCATCACAATAAATCGAAGCCAGAATGAGGCTTCTAATTTTGGACTTTCTCCCATCTTGTTCATAAGGTCTGACCTAACCAGGAGCAGAGGAGGTTCATGAAAGCCACACTGACCTTGGTCGGGTGAGAACAGCCCAGGAGGGGGAAATGGTCCAAAGAAAGCCCAGCAGAGGAAGATTCTACACTTTCATGATCCACTCACCTCAACAACAGGGAGTGGCGATGTGTTCTGATGTCTGGTAAATTTGTCATCAAGTTGGAGGCTTCCCCTGATGTGTCCATATCTACCTGGCTTTCTTCAGCCTTGATTGCAACACTCCTTCCTTGCAGTGCCACTTAAGGGTACATACAATGTGTATCACCTTGGGTGGATTCTGACCCAGGAAAGATGTTTCTCTTTGATTTTTGGCCTGATATAAGGATCAAACTTTCACATCACTGGCTCTGGTAAAAGCCAACCAGATGGGCTAGCACAGAAAAATGTTTCATGGGGAACAGTCTTAGAGGGAGAACAAATATTATTTCCTTTTTGACCTGTCCATGTCTCCAGTTGCAAGCTACGTTGTTCTCCTTTTAAGCACAAGGATCTCAAGAGAATCCTGTTGTCTGAGATCTAGAATAGTTACAAATATCATATCTGTAGCCTAAGGCATACAGACCATTGGCTCTTGTTCTTATGGAGATATTTCAGCTCTCCAAAATCTAAGCAATGGTAAATAATCTAAAGAAAGGGATGTTTCAGATCAGGGCACTCAGCGATTGTTAATCTCGTCAATTCAACTAGATTGAGAGATGACTAGGGGTAATAGAGGCACACCCCTGGATGTAAGAATGCTTCCAGAGATAACCAACCTTTGGGACATGTAGACTGATGGGTGAAGGCCTGCTTTGAGGGTAGCACCACAAAATGCTGAAGGCATGAATGAAACAAAGTAGAAGGAGGGACCCAGTTAGAGAAGGCTGAACTATCCCCCTGTCAATTTCTAGTCATCATTGAGCATGCTCTACTCTCTCTCCTTGAGGTTCTTTCTGCATTGTCATAGCCTAAAAGCCACTTGTGCCATTTTATTATGGACTGAAACTTCTAACACTATGAGAAGGAACAATTCCTCTCCCCTCTAGTCTGTGTATTGATGAGTTTGTCACTTCAGTAGAGGTCTGAGTAAAGCAAAAGCAGCACTGTAGATTGAACTTGAAATATCCCCAAAGGTGCTTGTGTTTTAACAAGATTGTCTCTGATGTCAAGAAGGCATAGTCAGCAGGGTATCATGGCTCCTACCAGCAGTTTCATCATTCAGGAGGCAAGAAGATTACCACAAGTTCAAGGTCAGCTTGGTCTATTTAGCAAGTCTCAAGCCAGCCCGGGTGACAGAGTGAGGGCCCACTCATAAACAAAACAAAACAAAACACTAACAAAAGTAGAGATTACAGTCTAGAAAAATAGATATATCTATACTAGGGATACTGAATTTTAGGGCAAAATTGTGTAAAAGGCACAAAGCAAAAACTATTATTTCAAAAGAAAAGGCCTTAATGAAGTCTGTGATCCACAAAGGCCTCATAGAAGAAGTCATCCTTGAGCTAGTCTCAGAAAAATGCACTAGAAGGATGCGAGCTGGGAGGCTGAGGCTGGTGAGAATCGTTAAGGAAAGAAGTTCATATGTGATGAAGCAAAGCACAAATACTGTGGGTGATAAAGCTGAGCTAGTATGCGGAACTCCAGCAAGTTGATATTTATAAAAAGTCCTCAGTTCCTTCCCTGCGATTTCACATCACGGGGCTCTTGAGCATTGAGGCTGGGACAGGAGGGGATTTCTCTTTTCCTCTGAGGTGTCTCTCATCAATCAGTTTCTGTTCATAATAAACCATCTCGCTGCCAGTACTAGGCCCAGGTCATGGTATGTGGTTGGTATGCACTTATTAATGAAGATAAACAAAGATATCTTCAACTTGTAATATAATCTAGGGACAGCAGGGTATGTTTATGACAAAAATAACCAAAATGGCAAATAGTCTCCCACACTTCAGCCGTTTCACTTACACACTGACTTAAGATATCTCTTTTAGGATCTGCCATATTTTCTGCTACCCTTTACTCACAGACTAGACTACTCCTGAAACAAAATCCAGCTCTCTGCTCCATCCACCCACCACATCTCCCTCAAAACCCAGAGAAAGATGAGCTGACAGCCACCGATCCTGCCAGGATGATGCCAAGGGAGTTTCTTCTTTCCTGACTCAGTTCTTACACCTTTTCAGGGAGACTGGGCAGCACATTGTTTACTGACGAAGGAGCCAAAGCTATGAGAAACCAGATGATTTTCCAAAGTCAGACAGATGATAAATAAATTTAATCAAGAATCTGATTCATGTCTCTTCGATTTCAAACATGAATTCATTCTTTCTTATTTTCTTTTAAAGATTTGTTTTATGTGTATGAGAAATTTGCCTGCTTTTATATAAATGCTCCATATGCACACATTATGCCATCCGTGACCAGAAGACAGCATAGGCTCCTGGGAATGAGAATTACAGAAAGCCATAAACATCCGTGTGGGTGCTGGAAATTGAACTCAGGTTCTCTGAAAGAGCAGCCAGTGCTTTTGAATCACAGAATCGTCTTTACAGCCCCCAAAGTGGAGTTTTTCATAGCGCTATCATTCAAGCTTCCGCCTGGGCATAAGTCAAGGACCYAAGCTCAGTAACAAAAGTAACAATGAAGAAATACAGTGCTGCATGTCTTCTCACGCAGCCTCCACATGGGAGATAACGCCAGTCTCCCCACTTGCTTCGGTCACTTTCTCTGGGACACAGCTCTTAAGCTGTAGAATGACTTTCGCACAATTACAAAACCTGTCCTTTCAGTAAGTGTCATTTTAGTGCGGACTTACACACACAGCCAGAATCAAGAGAGAAATTTCCTATTGCCGAAGGCATCCAAGATGTCATAGAGGCAGGGTGACTTGGAGTGACAGTTGCACATCGTTTATAGCAACATCTCTAACCGTGTCTATAGAATAGCTACATCATCTGCATGTGCTTTTAATTATGAGAGCACTGCTATCTATCTGAGTCATGTCAGGGCCACATGGCTGGTAGACCTGATCAGCCCAACTCTATTTAATAAGCTCTGGAGGAACTGCTCCAGTAGAATGAAAATGACCCTGCTTCTGCCTTCCTGGAACTAAAGCCTTAGAATCCCCTTAAGTCCAAAATAAACAACGACTCATTCATATGTATACACTAAAATATGATCACATCTTCCTCTCATTTCCTTCCTTCAAATCTTTCTGGATCTATCCAACATGTCCCCCTCTAACTTAGTGCCCTCTGCTTTTGTTTTTATTTTAAATAATTCACTCAGTGTAGTTAGTGCTGTTTCGTATGTGTATGAGTTCGAAGCCCTCCACTGGAGCATGGGCAGCATACCAGTGGCCACACTCTAAAGAGTGATTCTCCCCCTATCTACTGCTGTCCACCTCCAATAGCTCCTAGGTTATAGGTGAGGATTTGAGAGCTCCTCCCCCATCCATGCTGGAACTTTGAACTGGCTTGATCTTGTGTGGGTCTTGTGTGCACAGCCGCAGTTGCTGAGAGTTTACGTGTGTAATAGCCATGTCATGGCCAGAGGACAGCCTTTCCTATCACTCTTATCTATCATTGGGTCTTGAATTCTTTCTTCCCTCTTTCCAAACTGTTCCCTGAGCCTTGTAAGGGGAGGGTGGTGATACAGATGCCACATGGACACTCACAGTCTCTTACTTTTCGTATCTGAACAGTAACAAGTCTCTGTATTAACCGTTAGCTATTGCGAGAAATGTCTCTAACCAAGACTGGGATCATCATAAATATGGGGATAAAAATGTACATATTTAGAAGGCAATGTGATAACATAACTATTTAAGAATACAGCATCAGTACATCCTCCCACAGGCCTCTGATTTCTCTAATCATGGTTTTTAAAATCCACTATTGCACAAGTGGGTACCTCTTGCTTAGCAGGTCAGTACTATATCACCCAGGTCTAGTTCTGCATACAACTAGTGATGTGTTTTTCCCCAAGCAGCATGCACAACACCTTCTCTCAGCATGAAAGATAGCCAGTAGAGAGGAGCTTGCTGGTCAGTTCAAGACTGATTTCCTTAGGCACATTTTACTGTGTCTTCTTTGATGAGTTTTATCATCTAGTTAGTTACGGCGAACATCAAGAGCAACGGCAATCGCCTATATGTTTGGGTGCCTCTTGGGCCTCTTGAGAAAATAGCTCATAAAGAGGTAACCCAAACCTTTTTTGAATTCTTTTTTGTACATAAAGTGAATCACAACCTGGGCCAAGGAATTCCATGTGTGTGTTATTCATTCTTAAATAGTCTTATATTCACCTGACAATCTTCTTTTTACAAAGCAACTTGGAAAATTATTCATCAACTATTGTGGAAGGGGTCATTGCATATATTTTGATGACTATGGTGTTCCCTGATGGATTAAGAGAATGATGGCTCATGTATTTCTGAATCTGACAGCTGTTTTCTCCATTCTTCCCTCTTCCTCCAGCCCAGCTCCACACTGAAGAACAGTATGTATATAATGCTGCTTGATGGCTTCTGCTATATTGAAGAAAAACCTATAATGAGACTGCTTGGCAAGAGTCAAGTTATCTTCCTCTAAGATGATGCCCAAATGATAACCCCTTATGTTCAAAGAGATGTCATTAAAAACCCAAGATTTCTCAGCTTTAGCACAGGATAAGTTTCTATGGAAACATTATTTTATGGGGTAGGGTTCTGTATCACTTACATGGCCTTGTGAGACTCACACATGATTCACCCAAGGAACAAGTTGGGTGATGTAGACCAGTCCTGACTTAGAGAGAAGAACTGTTATGGTTGATGCCAGCTAGAGAACAAAGTCAGCCAAACAAGAGATAGACAAACTCAGGCAGATGGAACTCAAGCCATCACAGCAGGAAGACCATTCCCACATCCAGAAGGGGGACATTCAGTTAATTTGATGGCATAAGCATATAAGTGAGAGTGCAAGGGAATAAAATTGTCTTCAGTGTTCATCTTATACTATAAACTGATACTGAAGAAGAGGGAATTCAGAGGAGGTAAAGTCATAACCTGAGCCCCCAGAATAAAAGACCTGGGACTTTAAACCAGAGGAAAGAAGCTCTAACAGCAATTATGCTGTTTTTATAACTCTTAACAATAACCTGTTACCTAATGACTATGGATGGAGAGGCAGCATGAGCTTCCTCATGTAATCTCTACCACCTCCAAGTCAAAATTGTTGTCAGACATGTTCTAATGTTGAGACTCAGTGGGTTGGACCTAATCTATTAAGGACAGGACACTGCTTTCCCATTTCTAGAAAGAACATGCCAGTTTTTCTGTCCTGCATGGAGAGCATTACTGCTGCTTTCTGAGCTGTCCCAGCTCTGTCTGATGTAGTTGATTTCCTAACACCATGACCTATAAGTACTTTTAAACCTGGAAATGGAGGCAAAATCCTGGCCACTCCATATCTACCCTTTTCTTAAAGTCAGCCTGATGTACCAGGGGAGAGACCCAGGCCTTGTTAACCTCCACATTTGGTCACTGGTTTACCAAGAGCCAGCTGTTTCTAGGCTCTCTGAAGACATCTTTGGTCTAAACAAAGATCCCAATCACAAATAAGATCCCTGTCTATAATTTCACTGAAGAATCTACCCACCATGCTTTTCAAAGTTAGCAAAAACCAAGGCAATAGCCTTGTCCAAGAAGCACACAATTTAAGGGTGAACTCCATCTCCACATTGGAATCTTTCACAATAAAGATATCCCCAAACACATCAAAAACACATTTCAGTACAGTGGCTCAGATACAGGAGGTCCCTCCTGTGGACTAATGAATGAGTTTTGCTGTTTCCACAAGGATAGGGCTGTGATTACAAGGGGGGAGTCATTGGCTAACTATTGATATTTGTCAAATTGCTCTAGTAATGCAAGGCTTTAGGTGCCCGCTGCTGTTAACAATGTCTTTCAATGTGAGAAAAAGAAATTAACTTTAAGCAACACAAGCGTCTTTAAAAACAAATCCTATCCCTGGGATAGCTGTTTCATGCTATACTTTCATATTATCTCATTTAATTCCCATGGGAGCATTAGAATGTTCTTAGAATGCTCAACATTCTAGTAAAAGCTAACCAAACAAAACAACAAAAACTTCCACAAAACCAAATATCAAGACCAAGTCTCAGACATACTAATAAACTCCTCGCATCTAGATAGCAGCAGAGACTAGAACTTAGGGCCTCTAAGCCCACAGCCCATGTGCCTTCTCTTACCCCAGTGCTTCCATCTTCTATATATTACAGAGGAGATGAATAATTCTGTCTTCTCTTTAGTCCATAACACTGGTTTACAAAATAGTTTTAGAAAGATTTATGAATTTCAAGTGAGGTTAAATTATTAGCTTGAAAAAAATAGGACTGTGCATCGGATCTACTTATCAGTCACCATCAAAACCAGAAACAAAATGAATTAATTATTTAAGTTCTACTGGTGAAGTCCTTGAAATCAAAGGAAGGTATCCCCTCTGCCTGGAAAATGAGGAGTCTTTCACAACCTTACTCTCTTGTGAAACTTCAAACCCATGTGATGAGTTATGTGAGCCCGCCATGCAGAATAGCGATATGTATCATAATTGCAGCTCTCCGTGTGGACTATCTATCAGAAACCTTAATGTAATTGCCAGACTGAATCCTAATTCATCTCGGAGAGAAGCTTATTACTTTGAGGGTGTTGTATCACTTGCTTTTAAATCACACACAAGTATAGCTGCAATGATCTATTTAGTCTTCAACATTTTAAATGTCCCTGCTTGTGTCTCCATTAGTTCTCCATCTGTCACCAGTAAAGACAAGATACTGGTCAATTGTAGGTCAGTGTTAGAGTCCTATATGCTAGCTCTCCCACAAATTCCCCACACAGCTGCCAGAAAGAGTTGACTAAAACAGAACGAAGTTGCCTGTGGAACATTTTGCTGAAAGACCACGGGACAGCTTCCCGTCACTCAGGTGAAGCCATGGCCAATCTGCAGAACTTCCAGTTGAAATTGAGACTTTCACCGAAGCATTATTGACCATAGTGGAAGGAGCTGAATTCAGGCTAGGAAACTGCCAAAGTAGCTGAGCTCAGGTTCGAAATGACCAATGTACTCAGGCCTGTGCATTGCCTCCCGGGAGCTACAGATTCGCATTCTACTGCACTCCACAGTCCTGACAACTCTCAGTGGAAAAGAAATGAAACTGTCAGGACAAAGAAAATGATCAGTAAAGACCACAAGCGATTCAGTAGACACAGTGCCAATAGGAATAGTATTCTTGAGGACCAACAGCTGCAAAAAGAGGAACTGGGCAGAGTCAAAGTGGCCTAACAGAATTATTGTAGAAAAACAATCTTCAAAATACTTATTCTTAGTAACCTATAAAAACTTTGGTTTAAAGGACAAAATATAACCTAATAACTACAGAAGCAGAAATTATACAATGGATTTGCTGCCTGTGATGCTCAATCTGTGTTAGTTTGATTGGATTTAGGATAAACTAAGAAAAACACCCTTGGAAAGGTGTGGGTAGTAAGTTTATTTCCTCATAGGATTAACCCACAGGAGAAGACTCCCACCCCCACCCTGCCCCAGAGAAGGCAGTAAATAGGGCTGAAAGAAGAGCTGCACTGTCTTTGGCTGCTTGTCCACCCTCCTTGCTGAAGTACATCCACTGTACTGTTGCTCTGACCATCTTCTGTTGACGTCATATCCTACCTTCTTCAGAGTTCCGATGTAAACCAAAGAACAGCATCTCTCGGAAGACCCCCTCCCCCACCGGCCTTGAACACGAGATTGTAACTGCTGAGGCTTCATGGCTCATGGACTGACCAGCTACCAGATTCTCAGGCTCTTCATTGTGAGGCAGCAATTGTTAGACTACTCAGCCTGCATCATGCAAGCTAATTCTCCCTTTAAACACACTTATTCAATCATTTCTGTTCTTCTAAGCAGGCTTGACTAAGAAATGCTGAAGATATAAAATCAGACTGCCCTAAGCACTCTCCTTTAGTGTCCTGAGTGTTGTGGTGTAGACAGATCAAATTCTGAAAGACAAAGTAGCTGTGACCCGACAGAAATACAACAAATAAGTTCACTTTTAAACGAAGTGGAAAGATCCGGTGTCATTCTTTGACACTCAGAAAGCAAAGCCCTGATGTGCCCATCTGGTGGTGGTGTAAAGAAGGATCCAGGGACCTGAACTTAGTTCAATCAAATCAAAGAGAAACAAAGAACACAGAGCAAGGGATGGCTATGTCAGGGCCTCTGAGGCCAGTTAAGCACAGAAGCCACACATTACTTTAAATTGTGCCTCAGCCTGGGTCAGGGCTCTGTCCTTTCCTCCCGTATGACCCATGACCTCCCTGCATTATAGCACCTGCCTCAATGCTGAGCATTAAATTTGTCATCTTAATCAGGGTTTCTATTGGTGTGACAAAATACCATGACCAAATATCTTGGGGAGAAAAGGGTTTATTCAGCTTACACTTACATTTCTTATTGCATCACTGAAGGAAATCAGGACAGGAACTCAAATAGGGCAGGAACCAGGAAGCAGAAGCTGATACAGCTGTTGAGTGTATCAGATTGATGAAGGAGTGTTGCTTACTGGATTGTCCAGCTGTTTTGTTTGTTTGTTTGTTTGTTTGTTTGTTTAAATAGAATCTAGTACCACAAGCCCAGAGATGGAACCACCTACAACGGACTGGGCCCTCCCCCATCAAACACTAGTTAAGGAAATTCCCTACAGCTGGATCTTATGAAGGCATTTTCTTAACTGAGGTTCCCTCCTTTCCGATAACTCTAGCTTGTGTCAAGTTGACAAAAAGCCAGCTCACTTGTTCCATGTTTTATTTGCCATTTAAAGAAGGCAAGCCCCTAAATGGGAGCTATTGGATTTGTGTCTTTCCCCCAGTATAGTTGTATGCAGTTAGTAACTATAAATATCTGAGTGTGAATAAGAAAGAACATGGGTGTTCTTTCCCTATCCCCCAGGTGAACTCCCCTGAGGAAATAGCTTTATTCCTAGGCAGGGCTTGAAGATAGAGGTCCCAGAATATGTAGGAAACACCTACTCTGAACACCCGTGATGATGCCCTTGCGGATCCTGAACATTTCACATGGAGAGCCACCCAATGGCTATATAACAATATGGCTGTGGAGGTCCCACAAACACAAGTGTCCTCACTACTATGCCAAGAATTTCCATTCCTAGAAAACAGAGGAGGAAACAGACAGGAACATTTCCAAGTTCACCTGAGTGGGCAGGGTAGAGTTTGCCTGGCTCTATTTAACCGTGAAGTCTGTGCTCTGTCCCCTCTTTCAGAACCCAATCCTGTCCCCAGTCAGAATAGCCATGTCAGAAACAGCCCTATTATGACACCCAGGAATTTTATCTCCTGAGTGTCAGCAGCCAAACCTAGCATCTCCCCAAGCCGGGTGCTTCACCACTGCCATTCCGTATGCTGCAGGCAGACTTCATGTTCACTGTACATTAGGCAGTTTAGTTTACCAGAAGAATGCTGTGTCCCCTTGATAAATGGGGTCCTGGCTGCATTTACATGAGAGGGGGACTGGAGAGCAGGCTTCGCGAGCTTGATAAGGGACTTGGCAATGCATCACTCCCAGTGTTGGCAAAAAAGAAGTCAGGGCTGATAAATGAGGCCTCAGTGGGAAAGACTCCCGGAGCCTCCAAGCTTCAACGCGCCAGCCCCAGCTGATCTAGCACTCGATTAGGAGTTCAAGAACACAGGCTCATTGAAGATCCAGCCCCTCATACAGTCATCCATCTATCAACAATGGCATGCACAGCTTGTTTGTTTGGGGCCTGCTAGACGCTGCGAGGATGGGAAGAAGACCCAGCTTCTCCCTTAACCCGCAAGAATGCAAACATTAATAATTGAGCACTTTTGCATGTAATCAATGAGTCCTGTCCACTGTGAAGGGTAGGCACCCTTCTCACTTAAAAGAATCACCAACCTAATATCAAGGATAAACCACAAATCTCAAGGTCATCACAGGTTCATCTGTCCAAAGTCCTTTGGTTATTTTTCTCCAGATCTGCAAACAATTGAGGCTTCTGAGGCGCACCACGAACCTGCCCTTCTTCATGCTTTGTCTGTTTATCCTCGTGTTCAAATAGTGCTATAGCAGCCTTCTCAGAGCTGTCTTGTCGCTTCTTAAAAGTCCATCATTAGCCAAAAATAAATTTCAGAAATACACATAGTACCAATCAACTCAGTGTGTCAAACTAATGCCCGAATTGTGTTCACCTCTGTCTAACAGCAGGGGTCACGGACATGGCTGCTGGCTGTCCAGGTACTTAGAATGATAGGCTTGGGCTAGAGTAAGATCTATGCTCTCAGACTGTTCAAACATTAGGCTCCTAACTGCAGAAGCACTATATACTCCTTCCTATAGAGACAAGAATTCACTAAGAACCATGCCCCTGTCTGTGATGCTCATTCAGGTGACTCTCTCAGGACCCCCCAGGACCCCCAAACCCTTTCCCTTCAAAAAGTGTCTGAGCTGGGCCCCATCATCTACCCATGCAGACTGATCTTCCTTCCTGTACCCAGATTTGGGGCCATATGGATTATAGAAAGAAAGTCTAGCCATGATAGGCTACCCAGACTGGGTTTGGCAATAAGAAATACTGCAGACATGAAGGAAGGAAATAGAGAGCTCAGATCTCTCCCCATAGGGTATTTCGGTTGGTTCTTTTCACCAAAAGGAAGGCCACACTTCTGGCCTGTGGCCCACCTGGTGTAGTCTTAGCTTTGGCTTCCCTGATGGCACTCTTGCCTAGTTCTTACCACATCCAAGCCCAGAGCATCACCCTTTTGTAGTCTATAATACCCGGCTCACACATTTATAAACAACTCCTTTAGAAGCCTTTCCTTAAGCAACCTAATCTGAATGCATTGCTTGTTTCCTGCCAGGGTTCAGTGTGACACCATTCAGAGCAGAAACCGCACTTAATGCATTGTCTCATTACTGGGAGAACCAGCCTAAGCCGAATAGGTATCAGTGGGTGATGATTACTTGATTGACTCTTTGCTCAAAATTTGGCCTTAAGGCACATCTATTTCAATGTATTATTATACACCTATATATTTACAAATGGAATTGTCTTAATTGGGAGAGCTTAATGTTTCTTAACCTTTTTGGGGGCACATGGATTTCTTAGGAAATCTGATGACAGCTGAACCTTGAATTATACAGAGACATGTTTTTATCCACATTTGCATAAATTTGCAGGCAGTTAGTAAGCCACAGGTTAAGAGCTCCTGTGGTGAAGCCATTATTTATTAAAGCAAAGAATCCAATCCTAGTGTGAATCCTTGCTTCACGATTGTAGTCCACAGTTATAATAGTAATTATCATTAAACAGAGGTGACACCAGAGTTTGGTCACCAGTGTCTTATTTTGCTAGGACTTTTGTTTCATAATATCTTCCTTCAATAGTTTATATATTCTAATTAAGATCATATGCTTCATAGGAGAAAAATAATCATGGGAACACACATAAGTCTTGCTTTGTTGCTGGGACTGTTCTAATTTCTTAGCGTGTAATGACTCATTTAATGACCATGGCAACACCACAAGTCCAACCTGATTCTCTTTCCACCTCAGCTCCTCAGGCTCTGGAGACTACCCTGGTCCAGACAATAAAGAGGCAGCACATCACTTTCTGACTGTGAGATTCAACTTAGGAAGGGTCCAAGGGGTGTGACTACCTACAACTCTCTCAAGCTGACCCCTACAGCACTTTGTTCTTAGTATATTCTCTGGCTCGGTCACCAGTGGTACATGTCTTCATGTTATCCCTGTGTTCATAGCAGTGAGTAGTTTTCAATACCTTTCCTTCTATGACACATGACCCGGACAATCTACCAGTGTATATTAATGGTATCAATTATAACTAAAATGCTTTGAGACTTCTTTAGGACCTGGATTAATCCTATCCACAGTGTTTTTTTATTCCACATCATCTAAACCTCAACAGCACTACTGTCCCCCTGGTTTAGAGGTTAAGTAGTGGAGAAGGCCTTCAAAGTTCAGAGTTTGGAGTTGTGAACGTGTCTGGGATAGTTCATCTTGATCAACAACTTCAGAAGATATAGAGGTACCAAGATTAACCATGTGCACACTTGGGTATATCTGTGAGTGCTTTAGCAGAGGACTAAGGAGAAAAGACACACCTGCTTTGAATGTGGGCAACATTCACCTGTACCCTGGTGGCTGGATAAATAAAGGAGAAAAGAAGCGAGACTCCCTTTAGCTTAGATATTCATAGCATTCGTATTGTTATACCCCCTCTCTCTTCCCCCCACCATAAGATGAATCAATTTGTTCCTTGATGCCTACTCTGCACGATGAAGTGAAGCCTGTGAAACTGTGGGCCACAACAAATCTTCACTCTGTTGTTTCTTGAAAATATTTGATTGCAATGATGATAGAACTAACTCAGTGTCCTTGTAGAAACTGCTTCCGGTGTCCACTCCCACTTCCTGCTTCTTCATCTGAGAGACAAGACTCTTGAAACGTATCTCGACCCTGTTGCCACCTGCAACTTCCTACCCCAGTCAGACGTCCAACAACCTGTGATCTGGCTTGCAGGATTCTCCCCTTTCTCCTGTACACCACAGTTAGGTGTTGTGTTGTGTTTGGTTTCAGACAAGTTCATTAAGTTGCCCAGGTTGAGTCTCCCATGGTCTAAGTATCCTAGGCAGCTGGGATTGCAGATGTGCACAGATGGCTATGTTGTTTCACTTTGGTGGATTAAACATCAGTGAAAATGTTTGGTCTATCCACACCCATGGTGTCCCAGCTTCTTGACTGTCTCAACCCAATAGTCGTTCTTTTCCCACTTTGGGTATTTCTGTCATACATCCCATCATCAAGCACCAAGAATACCCCATAGTACTTTTTCTATCATTTAGTGGCAATAATTTTCTTCTGCTCCTTCTCTATTCATTCTTGAATGTCTGCACGGCAATCCCAGAGGGACCTCGCTCACCCTGGTGCTCTCTGTCTTCCATGCTCTCATTTTCATTGTCAGTTCCATGTAGGACTGAAATCCTTCCCTAGAAACCTTTCCTGTCAGCCTGCTCTTTCACCTTCCCTCTCTCCATCCATGAAACCAAGTCTAAGTGGGCCCAGATCTGGGATCCATTTGTGTATATCTGGAGAACACCAAGTTGATGGTGCTGATCGAGCTTGATAAGCACAGATGAAGGTAATCTCAGTGGTTCTCAATGACCAGAGGACATCCTGTGTGAGGTCACTTCCTTCCTAAAATCACTTTCTTACCCCCATGTGCCTACTTCACACCTTCCTCTCTCCTCACAACCGTGGCTTCCCACTTCTCACTCTCAGCTGGTGATGTTGCCTGCCCCACTTGGCAGAAAGAGAGCAGATGAAATAAAAGACATGACATCTCAACTTTCAAATCTACCTCACTGAGAGTTACCTTCCCTTCTTGCTCCTGAGGCCATAATTGTGCCTCTTTGGGACTCTGGGTATATCTCTTTTGTGACCTCACAGACCTTTCCCCTTCACCTGCCCTCTTTCCTGAATAGCTAAGCATGTTACCTAGAAGCAGACCTCAAAGTTGATCTGAGCTAAGACACACATTAGAATATTAGAATATCACAGACCAGGATCCCAGTTCACTGTAGTCACTGGATCTCAAAAGCTCGGAAAATACGCTTTCGGTTGCAGAGGTTACTAACTGCTTCTAAAGTGGGCTTCTTCAAGGCTGTGCTCAGGTAGACACCTCAAAGTACTCTGGTCAGACAACAAATGTACCAGTTCCTTGATCTTTGATTCTCTACCTACAAAACTGCGAGCATTAGATTCCTGTTGGGCGCAATGTTCTACCGCATCCAGTGCTTTGTTACAGTAGCACAGACAGAAGAACATGCAGATGAACTGAGTGATATTCCCAGGCTCCCAGACAGAGTCAGCTGACGGTGACTCTGCACTCTGCATTCCTGGACACTGTGGTGTCATGAACTAAAAATGGCTGTTTCTTTTTTTAACATTTAAAGGCTGAAAAGAGAGGGAAGAGAAACAAAAAGAAGAGGAAGAATGCATGCTCCTGAATGTGTGCCCACAGTTTCTCTACCCTCAGAGAGACATTCTTCCCATGTGACCTCCCTCTCCCTGCGCCATTAGTACCAGGTTTCCAGCCCATTAGTGGAGCTAATACGGCACTTAGAAAGTGCTCAGGAGGTTTGTGCATGGGAATTTTCTAAGAATCCATTTCTTGGGAGGAAAGACATTCTTTATTATCTAATAAAACAGTTATATTGTGCATCAGGAGTCTATGATTCAGCTAGCAGGATTCCATTAGCGTTTACAGCCAACCTGCGCCACTCTTCTGTGGTGTACCAAACGATCTTCCCCTGACATCCGTCTGCTGCATTCTGCCCGCTTTGAAGTTAAGCAGGCCACCCAGGCTTGCCTTCTCATCAATGCCAAGTCCGCACAGCTAATAGATTGCCACTGATAAGAATGCACTGACAAGCTCATGGCAGAAACTGCACCTCCCGCTGCAAAACGTGCCCTAGTCTAGGTGGCCTGCAGAAACTCCATTGTAGGGACAGGATTGCGACCTAAGGACAGCTGGAGAAATGTGCAAAGCAAGCCAGCTGGAGCAAGAGCCAGAGAATGGCTTCTCTTTGCCCCTGTTTGGATTTTATAATCAAGCCCCACACCCATGATGAACACTTACTGGAGCCTCCTCTTCATCAAGGCTTGGTAAGACTGTTTCTCTCAAAAGGGAAAGTACAACCAGGCCAGCGTCTTCTCTGGCCTTATCGTGGAAGCTAGACATTGGAAGACAGAATGTCTGCACAGCTGGACAGTTCTTCGTGCGAACCTTCCTGATGACATTCTTCTATTCAGCCCATCGAACAGTAGAGCAGTGTACTAGACATTACTATTTCCATTCCTGATCCAAGTACAAGTTCTCTTGTTTCACCTTCTATTTATAGAAATGTGAAGGGTGAAAGGGGCTGAGGACTGGGGCCAGAAGCCGGGAATCTGGACCACAGGGCCTCAGGCACCTTGCTTCTTGGATTTTTGGGTTCAACTTAGCTAGTTCTTAAACTCCTGCTCTTAGATCCATCCCCACCCCTTACCTCATCATCCCTGCACCAGGCTCTGCCTAGAGGGAGAGGGACTTGCTGCATGGAGTCCATACTGTGATGTCTTTTGCAAGGTATGTAGGGATCCTGTCCCTATAGATCCACTCTGCCATGTCCTCCGGCTCTGGGCTCAGGAGACTGAGCTCGGCCTACATTAGCAGACAGCCTTGCCTCTTGCTCTTGCTAGGAGACTAGGATCCCAGCCTGTGTTGCCTTCCTCCACTGATGGCCATGGTGCTCTCAAGAGGTCTTTCTGTCTCGAGCTTCCAGGAGCCTTTCCATCACTGTGACACTTGTACTTCAGAGGAAGGAACACGGCATTGCTACTGTACCTGGGACACTGCCTGACTTATTTGATGGTCCCTCTTCTTAAGGACTACTTTGTTCAACCAGCCAGCCTCTTCAGACTTACCCAGGTGACTCTGTAACCCACTTGCCACAAAATGCTTTGTTTTTTCTTCCAACTACTGGATGATCCCAAAACTCTTAAGCTCACATCTGCAACCCCATCACTTAGGCAGTGTTACAAGCTTGAGGCTACCCTAAGGGACACTAGAAATGTGTAAGCCCCTGGTGGCTAAGGATTCCCAATGCCCTGCAGAACATAGGACAGATCATATTACATGGAAGAAGTCTCCACCCTAGAAGGTGATTGTCACCCCCACTGGTAACAAGTAACATCCTAGACACAGCCCTGGTGACACTCATTCTATGTGAGGGAAAATCTGGGCTTAAGGATCCTCTACCCAGTCATTCTGTGCCAGTTAAAGATTTCAACCCATGTCAAATGACTGCCACCTTGGTGGTCTCTGAGATAGTAACACCCCCTCTGCCTTCCGTACATTCTGCAATGGTCAGGTCTCATCAGTGGCTCCCAAGAACTGAGCATGTCTATGTGCTAGGAAATTTAGAGCATCACTTGTCTCCATTATGTCAGATCAGTGAGACCCAGAAAGGAGCTAAAGTCGTACTGTCCTACCCCTTAAAGGAGTCCAGAGCAAGGCCGGACCCACAGCTGCTCCTCACTAAAATTAACTGTCTGTCCTGGGGAGGACTTTGTTCAGGTTTTTGGCTGAGTAGGATCCAGGGAGTCATATCAGGTCTTCCTGCTTTTAATCCAGGAGAACGACATTTGGAAAAGCAAGCAATTGACAGGGGAAAAAAAGGCTGATCATTTCCTGATGATTTTGAGCTGTGAAGTCCCGAGCAAGCGTTTGTCTTTTCTAGGCCCTCCTCACGCCCATGCCCTCCTGGATCTACCTGCCTGTCCACAATGTGGGGAGCCCTTTCAGGCTTCCTCCCTACCTTTAGTCCTACTGTTCTTGTTCCTTGAGTTGAGCAAAGCAAAAGCAATGCTGGAGGAGTGAAGCAAGTGGATGTTTATAGATGTGGCCCCTGCCCCTCCTTCCTTCCCATTCCAGAGAGACAAAGTTGCCCCCCTTCCAGCTCATAGTCAACTCCTATTTGTAAGAGGCAGCCAAGTCTTCTAGCCCAGCTGCCTATGAGTTCTGAATAGCTGTCAGCTGGGTTGTAACACTGTCTAGGCTGAATTCATAAAAATTGCTTTAATTTCATCATATTTACTTCTAGAGATTCCTAGCAAGTACTCTTAATTTTTCTATTTGCACTCATATATGTTTTTTTCAAAATACAATTTAGTTTTCAACATAAGTTTGCCCGAAGATGGGAATGGAGAGATGGCGCTGATGGCGGAACGTGTCGTGAAATCCAGAGGTGGTGTAGGAGGGTCATCTGTCTATGTGTTACTTTCATTGGTTAATAAA
>LOEQ01003003.1:211515-225728 GCA_001685075.1 Bramus lutescens | reverse complement strand
GGGTATAAGCTAGCCGTGCGGGAGCTGGGCTGGACGAAAAGCAGGGCCCGCTCCCCTTTCACTCTATCACTACACAGAGGACCTTCAATCCCCAGAACTCACATAGGAAGGCCAAGTGCACACATTAAATCACTGCACTAAACGGGGTAGTATTAGAGGTGGCAGAGGTAGGCAGATCCCTGGGGCTAACTGGACATCCAGACAGTCTAACCTATTTAGTGGGCTCCAAGTCAAGGAGAGATCATTTCCCAAAACGAAAAAGTGAAGGAAGGGAGGGAGGGAGGAGTGAGGGAGGGAGGAAGGGATGGAGGGAGGAAAGAAGTACTCCAAACTCAGTATGTATGTATATGAAATTCCCAAAGATACACAGGGTGGGGAGGGGAGTGAGGGTGAGGGGAGATGAGAAGGAGGAAGGTGTGTATGTGGATAGCTTCTGAGGATCCACCCACAAAGATGGATCTCTTGTTTCCATGTGTACATACATGCATGCACGTCTATACACACACGAACCAGCCTCATGCTAACACTTCTATGTACATATACACATGCATATACATGAATGTGCATGCACACACACATACACACATGTTCAGAAAGCTCAATTTCTTTGAAGAAAAATGTTACTGATAATAGACCAAAGGTTACAGAGATGGAGGAAAGCCAGGGAAAGCAGGATGCATGTGAGGGAGGTTGGAGACACTAGCTCTCCCATGTCAGCTGTTTTGTGAAGGACTGAGGCTGGTCCGAGTGCCTGGGAAGGACAGCTCCCTGCTGTGGTATCAGTTTACCAACACCAAACCCGGTAGCCGCTCTTGTCCCAGCATCATAGAATGCAAGCTCTCGTCTCCAGATACAGCCAAAGTTCTATTACTGTGAGCTTCCAGGGAGCTTACCGATGTCCAAGACAACTCTGTACGGCCAAATCTGCCCCGAGACCACCTCTGCCTGCTCCTTTTCAACCCGCTTCTCTGTTGTGGCTCTCACTGCCTCCAGGAAGCACTTTTTATCCTTGACATATGAGAGCCCCTGACGGGTCACACTTTAATAGCACGGGGGAAACTTCTCCCCAAAGACTTCTTTTCCTACTTCAAACCTAACCTTTCAGTCCTTCCTCAATGCAGGGCACATTAAGGAAGGATAAGAACCTGGATCAGATGCTTTTGTTTGAGAAGAATCTCAAACACAGAACTTTTGCAGCAGAAAGTTTTGGTGTAGGGGGCTTTGGGCACAGAAAACAGGGACTGGAGAGGACAAACTGGCTTGGGGAGATTTAATCAGAAGAAGGGTCTATTCCTGCCTGCCCTCTCAAAGATATCTTCTCATGTTTGCTTCCTCATCCCTATGCCTGAGGGGAGGAGTTAAAGAACCCCCATTCTTCCCCCAGTGAACCTGACAAGGTGACAAAGGGGCAGTAAATATGTGACCCCCCAATACACACATCCATATGTAAGCAAGTAAACTTTCCTGTATTTCATGATTGTATACCTCTGAATACTGAAGGCTATGTGTGGAGAAAAATCTATGGATGCTTTAGAATGTGGCATGCAGCACACTATAGTGTCCTCTCAGCTGGGACACAAAGGCAGAAAGACACAAAGGAGCAGTGGGAAGATACCCCCCTCTCTCTTGTTCAAAGCAGATGATTTCCAGCAATCCTCCCAACTCTCTCAGAGCCTCAGTTTCCTTGACTAGAAAATGAGTGAGGGCTTCTACCCTTCAGGAATTAACTCAAGTAACCACCATCAAACACATGGGCAATGAAGGGCTGGGCAAACAAAAGACCTTGTTGAAAGAAGGAAAGCAGTAGGGAACAGGCACTGGAGAGGGCTGGGAACAGTCACTCTGTAAGTCACATCATAGCAGAAGAAAGGATATTGCATCCAGTACCATTGGCAGGGTTCCAATGAAGGCGCCCAGAGAAGCTGTTACTAGCTAGTGACGAATGCCGACCTTGCTCATGAAAGAGAGTCAGGTGATGGACAGTGAAGATTTCCATATCAAGAAGGATGGAACAAACTGTATCAAACCACTTGCCATTCGTGGTCATTGTTCATCTGTTAGTTTCTTGTTGCTGATGTAGGAGGGTCATCTGTGTATGTGTTACTTTCATTGGTTAATAAAGAAACTGCCTTGGCCCTTTTGATAGGCCAGCCCTTAGGTNGGTATGAGCTAGCCGTGCGGGAGCTGGGCCGGACGAAAAGCAGGCCCGCTCCCCCAATCACTACATGTTGCCATGACAAATACCTGAGAAGAAGTTACTAAAGAGACGAAAGGCTATTCTGGTTCACAGTTTGAAGGTATGTCAGTAAGAGCATTAGCTCCTGGTCACACTGTGTCCACAGTCAGGAAGTGGAAATCAGACAGAGAGAAGGCCCAGCCTATCAAATTTCAATGCCCACCCAAGTGATTTATTTCATCTAATGTGACTCTACCTCATAAAAGTTCTACCACCTTCCAAAATAGTGCCACCAAATGAAGACCAAGTGTTCAAACACAGAAGTTGCTGGGGAGACATTTCACATTGAAGTCATACCACTATTCAACAGATGGCACACCTACTGTGTGTCAAGAACCATGAAGAGAAAGGGCAGAATTATTACATCCTTTCTCTACAAATGCATGTCCTTCAGATACAGGGGGCTGTGTGGAACAGGCATGTAATGAATCTTTCAAGGAGAACACTTGTAAATGCATGAATTGAAACATGCAATGGGTTGGTCTTATTTTGAAATTCATCATTCATCCCAACCAAATTTATCAAGAAGCTTAGAGTAGGAGATACAGCTTCAAGGCCTAGCTTCATAAAATCCTGTTTGTTGAGAGCCTACAGACTTGCAAGACAGGAAAAGAATAGACAAAAGACAGAAAAGGTGCTATTCAGTCAGGGTCACGGCAGACACAGAAGAACAGAACATGGGGGCAGCTAAAATGAGGATAGAAACAGGGAAGAATCCTTGATGAGGGACAAATGTATGAAAAGTTCACATTCTGGGGACAATGGGGCAGACATGAGGAACCCTAAGTTCAGCCACATTGATGGCAGACAAGGTACCAAAAGAAAGCAATGAAGCCTTGCTGGTAAATCATGGGATCTGGGCCTGATTGTGAAGACAGGCAGGAGATGGGCTGAAACTGTAAAAATGTTCTGAGAGGCAATGCATAAGTTACTACAGACAGTCACTGGTCCTTGGAGCACATCAACTCATGTTCACCAGCCACCTGTCTGACATAACACTCCTCCCAGGAGGGTACTCAGAAGGTGGAGGTCTGCGATAGGAATCCAGGTGAGGGTCATATACAAAGCCTTAGCTGGGGAATTTGAAAGTGACTATAATCTGGAAACCAAAGTAAAGAAGACCTAAGAGACTTGAAACCACTGAGGAAGCAAATTGGGGTCGAGATCCCCCTTACACAGGCACTCTGGACTCCCCCAGAGTTTATAGGGTCTTCATCGACCTATCGGGTGTATAGTCAGGACTGCTGCCAGATGTTTGATTTACCAACACCTGGCACAGTGGTGTGTTAATAAACTGACTTGGGGGATCCGTGGGAGCAGAGACCTCAATTTGTAGTGTTTGCTGATTTCCCTGGTGTAAAAGTGACCAATTTCAAGCCACCAACAGCTCAGCAATTGAGTCCAAAAATGTCAGAATATTTAACAATTGGTTCCTGGAAGCTGGCAGAAGCTGCTCCCATAGAATACGGAGGAGGCAGCCAGCCATCGGAAGGATAGTGTTGGCTTCCTAGAGCCTCTCCAGGAAATTACTACAAACAGATTACCAGCCATTTTCTGTAATAAGCATTCACACTTCAGCTTGGTTAAATGAAAATCAGCTGCAAAGGGTTTTCTATGGTGTGGTTTTCTCATGCTCCCTGTCTCTAATGGCATGTTTGCAAAGCAGAAAGATGGATTCAAATTTGCTCTTTCACTGTGTAGACAGACAGGATTTGCCTGGAGTTCTAAAGGGCAGACCTGCCTGCCTGCTGTTCCTACCTCCAGGATCCTAGCTAGCTAGCTCAGGGGGCAGCATTCCACGTGTTCTTGTGCCTAAGCACTTCCACTTACCTACATACTTCCACAAGGGGCCAGAGGCAAGAACGATTCGGACTCATCCAAAGTGGACAAGAGGCCAGGCGGTTCCTCCCACACTGAGGTCATGAAGTACACTGTGGCATTGTCATCAAGCGCGGTGTGACTACCCGCGACAACACCCCTTGCTCACTGAGATTTCCCAGCGAGGAAGCAAGCACTCCCATGCATTAGAAGGCTCTTTATTGCTGCAGGATTTATATGTGCATAAAGCTATTCTTAGGAATTTAGGGAAAAAGTAATTATTTGGAGTCAAATGAAAAACACTTTTAATATCAGCACCTTTTCTCTGGATCCTCACTTCAGCTGTGATTTCAAAGGCAAAATAAGCTCTGAAAATACTGTCTTCCAGAAATCTCTTAGAAGACAAATAAAGAATTTTTACTTTCATTGTCACCCTCTCACAAAACAGCAACAAAAAAATTCTATCTGAATGAACCTTTCTGTTGCAGGAGATGAATGGCCATTTTATCCTGAAGATCATAGTTGCAGTCTAAGGAGGAATTCCTAAAGAGAAATTTGGTACTTGTACTGGGGTTTTCAGTTGGGTTACAGGAGTGAAGTCTGGCATTTGTATACTCAGTCTATTCTTTTACACTGTGAGGAGGTTAGAACATCTGCCCCAAGGTTGGTGTGCCCTCTCTATGTGGTTTTAGCTAGTTCTCTGTACTCTGGATACCTAAGCTTCCTCATCTGTAACAGGCATATCTTCCACAGACACTCTAAGCATGAGATGAGGTACTGACTGGAAGCTTCAGGTACCAAGACTAGGTAAAGAAAGGGGCCTCAATTAACCAGTCATGACTGACACTCTCTAGCTGGCCAAACACATACACATTCTCTTTTTAATGAGACTTTGACTTGAGCAGGCGATGGATCTTATTTTTCTTCTCTCATGGGTCCTGGGAACATGTGAGGTCTCGGGAACAGAGGAAGCAAGGTTCTATAGCTGATGTGCTGTTGAATCAGGAGAAGGGGTCCTGAGGAAAGGGAGCTGGGCCCCTCATAAAGATGATCTCACAGAGGGCTGTGTCCTCTGAGGAAATGGCTGCACTTGCCTAAGCTGACACATCCCTTCTCGGAATCATCAGGGACCTGTTGTCTAAGGTCTTGAGTGATCTCCTTAGGTGTCTTGGCCCAGGCTCATTTTTCCAGTGCAGTGATGGCGTCTCAGACTTGAATGATAAAGATGGAGACAAGAGCTCTTTGGCATGGGCAAGGGAGATGAACAATGATACATCACCTCATATGGAGAGGACAGGACAAGAATGAACAGGAGAGGCAGTAAATGGGACTGTGTCTCTAGAGGAAGGAGGAAAATTCAAAACATAAAAAGAAGGAACCTAGGCTCAGGGGTACAGATGACTTTCTACGTCTCTGAGAGAATCACTGTCCATTCTCTGAAAGAAAAAAAGAACCCTCAAAAAAAAAGTCCACAATGTGGGAAGCATGGTATGATGTTGTAAAACCCAAATCATCTCTCTCTCTCTCCCTGGAAAAGAGGAGAAAAGGGGTCAAAGCACCCTAAATCTCTCTTGGAGCACAGCACAGTGTACATGCTAGAAATTCTTGTTCCCAGTCTAGAAATTGGACAATGGCTGTGAAAACCAACTAGCCTTGAAAATCAACTACCTTCTTTACTTTTCTAGGCATGAATTGCAAGTCTTACCTGGACCGAGGTTATGAAGGAAACAGAAAGAGAAGTCAGTACTCCAAAATCCCAGCTGTTTAGCATTTGGCTAGATCACTCCCAGGTGGAGAAGCAGCAGATATCAGCCATGACGGTTAGAAAACTAAGACATTACTCCCAGTAGGAGCATCAGGCCTTAAACTTGAGGAGTCTGGGATTTCCCTGATCTAGACCAAGAATTATGATAATAATGATCTCAATACTTTCAACAACCTATCTACTCTCCAAGGGAATTGTTTTAGAAAAATCTCTTGTAGTTTTTTTTTGTTTTTTTTTTCTCTAATAATATAGAACAAATGAAAAGGCTTTTGAATGAACAGCAAAGTACAAGGTCTTGACCTCAGAATTAAAGTTCTATCCTCACTGTAGAAGCATAGGAAGTAATTTCTTAATCCAATAACATGATGCTCCATGGTGCTTAATGTTTACATTGTTCTCTTCGCTTTTGCCAAAATACTACTGAGCAAACAACACCGAGTTTCTCTATTAGAGAGGCCTATCACTGATCTTGGAAATTCTCTTATTAAGAATCATGGATGGTTCTCTAAGGACAGCTTTAATTTTTAGTTTGTTATTTTTTGTTATACTATGCAATAAAATGCTTGCTCACATTTTAACAGATGTTCAGTTATTTCTGAAAATTTTAATATCCAATTAAAAGTCAACAAGTCGAAGAAAGCCTTGACCCACCAAAACAGGAATGAACCCCAAAATTTAAAAAAAATGAGAATTTCTTTTTTAATGTTTTTTAATTGACTTTTATTGAGCTCTGTATTTTTCTCTGCTCCTCTCCCTGCCTCTCCCCTTCTCTTCAACCCTCTTCCAAGGTCTCCATGCTCCAAATTTACTCAGGAGATCTTGTCTTTTTCTACTTCCCATGTAGATTAGATCCATGTCTGTCTCTCTTAGAGTCCTCATTGTTGTCTAGGTTCCCTGGAATTGTGATTTGTGGGCTGGTTTTCTTTGCTTTATGTTTAAAATATGACTCCTGAATAGTATTTTTTTTGTTTTTTGTTTGTTTGATTGATTGTTTTAGAGAGAAGTTTACATGTAGCCAAAGCTTGCCTCAAACTTTGAACTTCTGATCCTCCTGCCTCTACCTCTCAAGTGCTAGGATTCCAGACACATGATATCATGCCCGGTTTCCTGCATTGATTATGATCCAACACAGGGCATCATGCTTGCCAGTGTTCTAGTTACTGCTCTATTGCTGTGAAGAGACACTGTGATGCATATCTGCTGGTGCTGGGGCAATAAACCACAACAGGCTCCAGGCTCTCCCTCACCCATGTGTATGTGCACTGTGTGTGTGTAGGGATGTAAAGCTCTTTTGGTAATCATTGAATAACTCTCTAAAACTGTAAGCAAGCCCCCAATTATTTTTTATATGAGTTGCCTTGGCCACAGTTTCTCTCAGTCCTCTACTCTACCCATCATTGGCATCCAGAACTACCATCAGAAAGGAGATTCTGCATTTACTTCTGCACAGTTATTATCCTCTGGTCAGGCAGAAGCACCTTCCCTGATAACAATAGGTCAAGGACTGGTTCAACAAAGGCTTTCTCAAAGCATGTCTTAGGGTTTCCATTGCTGTGAAGAAACCCTATGATCGCAGTAACTCTTATAAGGAAACATTAATTGGGGCTGGCTTACAGTTCAGAGGTTCAGCTCATTATCATCATGGTCAGACATGTCAGCGTGCAGGCAGACATGGTGCTGGAGAGGTAGTTCAGAGTTCTACATCTTGTGCAGGCAACAGGATGTGAACTGAAACACGAGGTGTAGCTTGGATATATGTGAGACTTCAAAGCCTGCCTCCACAGTGACACACACTTCCTCCAACAAGGTCACAGGACTCTAACAAAGCCATACCTTATAATAGTGCCACTCCCTTTGGGAGTCATTTTTTTCTTTTCAAACCCACAACACCTAATTCCTTCCCAGCAAGCTATACAAACCCAGAAAATGGACCTTATAGAGTTCCCTGACCGTGCCAGGAGGTTATTCTGATGCTCCAGAGCAACAGATTTCTGGAGAGCAGAGAGCTCCTACTCTGAGCCCAGTACCCATTTGCCTTAGACTAGGAGAAGAGCAATGGTTGAGGTGATCCCAGGCTACCTTTGAGCAAGGGAGAGATGAAGTCAGCCTCAATGCAATATTTGAGGACCAATGAAAATCTCAATGCCAGAACTAAGTCCCTACACCATAATTCAAGGTTGATAGCCTTAACCATTTGAGTTCCACACATATCAGTCTCTCCATCTAAATATGAGCTCTGTTGTGTCATAGCTGCCTTACTTGAACAAGATTCTTGATCCCTCTGGCACATATTCCCCCTAGTTGTACAATAAGATCCCAGTGCCCAGCTCTGAGAGCTGCCCCCAGGTTGAGAGGTTATAAATGGAACCCTCCCAGTGTCTGGGACTCATCAAGGGTACAGTAAAGCCTGAGCTATACCTTTCTCTTTGGTGGAATTGTTACCCTCTTGGGATTTAACTTCTACAATCACTATGTATAAAAAAAGTGCATTGCTTGCATTCAAATGCATGCTTATTACTAGAAGAAACTGGAATGTTAGCTATAGGGAGACAATAGGTAGATACGAATTGCAAAGGCCATGAAAAAGAAGGTTGAAGTAGGGAAGTACATTCAGCCACACACTCACAACAGGACCCATTGGATCCAGGAATCTCTAAGGAACTTTCTCTCTATGGCTAGGATAGGTGAAACAGGAACTTATTTCCAAGTACATAGTTTCACAGTGCACGGTACTAAATGCTGAGATCCAAGACTCCAAAGAGCATGCATATTCAATTTCCCCACACAAGTTCTCATTGCATGTCTGAAATGGCCAGTGTTAGCTTCTGGGTTGGGTGATAAGGTAGTTCTGCCTACTACATTTGCATAGCTGTTAGAAAAGTAGGCATTAAAATTTCAGAAGAAATGCTGCCTGAAAACTTAATTACTACATTTTCTGTGAGTAGAAGAGGGATGTGTAATGTGTGGAACACAACAGGCCATCTTCCTTGAGGGGCTCCGTTGTCAAGCCTTCCCTGCTCCAGCAAAGACAACAGCAGAAATTGCCCAGACTGACCTTATGTGTTACCTACTTGCTGTCTCAGAGACGTCCCTTGGCTTTGTTAAAACTCCATTTTCTTAGCTATCAAACTGGGAAAGAGATGCCTATGCCCTTGCAGTCATGAGAAAATGGAAAGATTAAGGAGAACAAAATAATTGATTCTCCAGGCAAAATGATAAATCCATTTGTTTGGGAGGAACAGAGTGAGCAGCCTCGGAGAATGATGCATCTTGTACCTTATTGTTCAGGTACAGATAGAGAGGTGTGGAGCCAAACCTTGCTATGCCTATGGACTTCATTGACTCCACAGGAACAAGGCACCACTGGCTAATGAGACAAGCAGGGATGCTTCCTTCTAGCACAGTGAAGATATAGCTGTGCTAATAAGACTATTGCCATCCCTACTGAATATGCAGATGTAGGACCTAGAAGATCCCATGTTGAAATGATCGGGTAAGTTTGAATTCAGCTAGGCATAAAATGGCAAGAAATCGTCCCCTGAAAAGACACCCTATGAGACTGCTTATGGCATCAAAGAGCAGCAGGAACACTAGGCTTTGCTCTTGTAATGAGGGGAGCTGAAGAATATCTAGAGAGCAGACTCGGGGAGAGATATCTTGAATTGGAACAGGAAAGGCAAGGACATGAGAGGTAGATGGAGAGCCAGGGAGACCAAGGGACAGGCTATCCTTGGTGGAGAAATCAGGGGAGCTAGGGAAGGACAGAGAGGCTTGTCAAGAGGATGCTATTACAAAAGACTGTTCTATTGGGGAAGCCTTCTAGGGTCGCCATATAGATTCTGACATAGAAAGGACTTTTAGGCTATTCTTAACTGCAATTTTGGACAGTCCACAATTCTGCAGCATTCAGCTGAAGAATTCACACAACTTCTGTGACCCTTTCACAAAGAAGCTTTTTAATCAGTGTCCCAAAGCTGGGAGAGTGTGTAAAGACAAATGAGCTGACATGTCATTTACTGACGGATCACTGATAAGGTGGGTCCCCTCTCATACAGCCCTCCTGCTGCTTGGCGCTAGCGCTGGAGAAATGCTTGCAGAACTTGAGGAAGCAGAAGTGAACACAGAGGCTATTACAATTTTGTTAAATACCTGAAGATAAAATTAACATGCTTTCATGATTTTAATTATGGTTTTCACAACAGAATTCTAAAAACTTATCAAGAAATTTTTGCCATTTTGTTTTATGAAGATTTATTTTGTATGTGGCCTTACTTCTGTATAAATTATGCTTAAAGAAACAGGGGTCTCTATACATTGTACAGCCTGGTATAGTGGTCCAGGAAGTAATAGCTGATTCTCTCACGTCCTTTTATGACATCCTGGAAAGATGGCTTCTCCAAATGTCACTGTCTAAAATACCAGGTAGAAATGGACATTGTGATCTGTGGGTAATGCTTGCCTCTAGAGTGTTGGGAGGGACATAGGAACCTGGGAGAACAAGGACCCCACCTCTGGCTCTAGCTCTACTCTGTGCTTTGTGTCAGGAAGAATATTTCTATGAGGATGAAGCAGCAGATATCTCCTCTCCAGAGTCAGGAAAAGACTTAGATACAAGGCTAGACCTACTATCCAGTAATAAAAACACCTTTTCAGTCTAGTCTGCCGCCTCCTCAGAGAATTTCCTGTGGCAACTTCCTGTGGTGGCTCATGGGGAATGTAGTTGTTAAGAAAGATGCAGGCCACTTATGAGACCCTTTCTCCAGAACAAAGCTGGGGCCACATGACCAGCTACTTAGAGAGTCTGTGTATCTGGGAAGTGCTTTGCTGAGGCTGGAATATTGATAAAGGAAGAACAGAGATGGATTCTTTACAGACCTCAATGCCTGACATGTGCACGGATGCTCGGGAAAAAAGGCCGACAACCATCTGTCTATGCCACAGAAGTTACAACACTTTGCAGATAAAACTGGCCTCAATCACTCCAGGTCCTATAGAATGACAAAGGGGTGATTCCCACACAGAACCCGGGGATTCAAGCTCCACCATACCTCAGGTACCTGAACTTCACTTCTGTTCAAGGCAACTCGTATGCATTGCACAGCAGGTCACTATCCCATGGCAGCCTTTCCCAGAGGCTTCTTGCTAGATATCAGAGATGCCAGGGGACTAGAAAAGACAGGACCTGAACCCAAGGGCATGCTGCTAAGTGTCTCTGTGACCTAATGTATCTTTCAGTCATTAGCCTTGGGGTCTAAGAAAGCATTGCCCTACCTACCCTCCATTCCTGGAAAATATGCTTATATCGTGAGCAAATCTGGGAACAAATTAGATGCACAATTAATATTTAACTAATGAATAACTCTAAGAAAGACTCTTAGTGTAGATACATAGGACCTAGGCATGAACAACCAAGCCATTCATAGTGTTTAAAGAGTGGAGAAGATGCAAAGCCGAGCAAATGGGTAAAATCCAGCTATTATTGCAGGAGGTTCTGCAGCCCAATAGAGGGGAACGCAGGCTCATCTGATTACTGTAACAGCCACAGAAAAATATTAAGATGTGTATCCTCTAATGGTCTTTCATCCTGATTGGAGCAGGAGTTTGGGGATACTACGGGATATGATGTCTTCGTTCCAGACACAATGGCTATGCCTAGGACAAGGAGCTTGGATGAAAACTCTGAAGTAACACCACCGGCTGCCCTAAGCACAGTGATTGTCTTTCATAGTATACATTGTCAGAATTTTTAGTAACATAGGTAAGAAAGAGAAAGTAGTATCTAAAGATACTTTCTACTTGTGACTTTTTTGACTGAAATGTAGGAAGATCACAAGACTTAAGCAGAACACTTGTATCCAAGCCATTCTGACCCCTGCCCTGGGTTGAAATTTCTTCTATACCATCACTAGAAGAAATTGATATTCTTTTTTCTTTTGTGTTGAAGCAACAGTGCCTCTCTATCTCATTTGGTTTAGGGATTTTCCTCCATTAAGAATAGCTATCTGTCTTGGGGGATCCCTGTGGACACTTGGTTTGAGCTTGCATTGGGATGCTTGGTCCAGCTCTAAAGCTAGCCCCAAGCTCTCATTGGTCTGTGGAGATGGGACATGGGAGGCAGAAAGGGAAGAGTCCCTCTTGCTGGGTGATGCTTAGTTGTGAAGTAGAGAAAGAATCCTGGTTCATTTGTTTAGAAGACAGAATTACAGCTGTCACTGTTGTTAGTTCTTGTTTAAAGTAAACAGCACCGTCTAAGTGTGGGTAGTTCACTCCTGGGGCTTCTTTCTTTCCCCAGACCCCAACCTAATGCTGAGTATCAGGACAGGGCAGAGAGTTGTCTTGGAGAGGTTTCAAGTCATCCTTGGGAAGGTGCCATTTGACTCTTATCACCATGAAGTTCAGCAGAGAGAAAGACATCCTCGCTAACCATATGACAGGGAACTACACAAGTTGGCAATATTTGATTAAAGCCATACAGTTCCCTCCATGCTAGAGAAATTTGCTAGCTTTTAACAAGAGCATGTATCTCCTTGTTCCCTGATAAGAACAAGGTGAAGATAAAGTTCTAATCAGCTTGTGAACTCCGCTCTACCTTCTCCATCAATCACACTCCACTCTCTGGAGAACAGAACAGCACAGTTTCAACTACTCTTAGGCATTGTTATCTAATTTGCTGCCACTCTTACTATCATGCATCTTCTCTTCAGGTGTTTATTGACTTCAACTAGTCCAGAGAAACATCAGTCCTCAAGAAAATGACTAGAGATGGGTGTACAGTAAATGCCCTGTAAATGCCTGTCACATGGGGTTGATCACCCAAGAGGCCATGAGAAACTAAAGAAAATTAGATGTCAGTCTTATAAATCTGATTTGTTCTTTTTTATCATTGCCAATCTAGGTACAGATTGGCATGGGTGGTTAGTTTAAACAGACTTCAAGTATTGTGAGTAGATGCTGTCTTCAAATGGACACCAACATGCAGAAATGCACAGCTCACGTAACCATGTGGCTGATGGAATTTTAAACGTGCCTTTCCCAGATGAAGCCATAGGCAGTCTATGACGGCAGAATTAGAGGCACTGTAAGCACATGAGGGAGGTGGATAGGAAATTAAGGACAACACCATCCTGGTTCTTCAGGAAGCACGCAGGGAGGGATTGTGGCCTCTTCTCCCCTTACACAGGGGTGGCTCCACACCATCCATTCTATTCCGTAGCAGGGAGTGTGAAAGTGGGCTCATCAGTTTACTATGACTGCAACAAATCCCCGAGATAATCATCTTGTGGGAGGAAAGACTTGTTTGGGTTCACCATTTTGGGAGCGCTAGCCTGTGACAGGCCAACCCTATTGCTTTTTGGCCTCTTGGTGGGAGTTATGGAAGCACAACACAGTGGGAGCACTGGGCAGAAGAAAGTAGTTTACCCTTTGTTTGAGAACTTGGGAAGAAAAGGAGAGGAAAAGGACAGAGCCTGAGCCCCAGCACCCGCTCCCTCAGTGAACTAAATATCTTCTTTTAGGACTCCTCTCTTAAAGGTTTCACCTTCTCTCTGGACAACACCATGGATAGAGAACTAAACTCTTGGACACTTGAACAATACTTATTCCAAAAGCAATACAGAAATTGGAACCCCTGGGTTACCTGGAGTACAGAATTACCTGTCACTACCGCATCTCCCACTGTTCCTTCTAGCTGCTGAAACCCCACCTACTGAGTAGCAACAAGTACTCATACACTGTGAGCATGGTCAAGTAGACCAGGAGAAGGCAGCCTTAAAAGGGCCATTACAACAATAAAGCCAACTGCAGCCCTGTATTGTGCAAAGGGTTATTCTGTAATCAAACAGAATGCAATTTTCTTACTGTTGCAAACTTCTGGAATAAAACTCAGTATTAATCTCCATGTTTGATAGATGAAGAAACTGAGTGTGAAAAGGGCTGAGCAAATTGCCTATTATGAAATACACCTTAGATTTAGAGTAGTCACTTCCAGCCTATGTGGCTCCAATGCTCTTCCAATTATGACTACTTGACCTTTTCAAATGACATCCTGAATCCCACAGTCTGAGTTTTCTTTCCAAGTCACTTCCACCACAACCTGGGTGATGTCAAGAGACATCCATTCCCAACCTCTTAATATCAACATGTTCAATAATGGGAAGCAACAAAGCCATTCACATCTGGGACCATATGACAACACTGGCCTTCAGCTGAATTATTTTTTACATTTTCCAATCAAAAAATCACCTTCTGCTTGTGAGAAGTCTTGCTACGTACTGTTCATTAAGATATTTAAGGTTTCTGTAGTGTTAAGGGGAGCGGGCCTGCTTTTCGTCCAGCCCAGCACCCGCACGGCTAGCTTATACCCCGAAATAACACACAAATTGTATTCATTTAAGC
>LOEQ01003003.1:195968-211493 GCA_001685075.1 Bramus lutescens | reverse complement strand
AAAAGGGGCCAAGGCAGTTTCTTTATTAACCAATGAAAGTAACACATAGAGAGATGACCCTCCTACATCAGGTTTCCACATGAAATCAGAGTCACACTTTCAAACTGCCCCTTTCCCTGTCTTCTAAGGGCCTGCAATGACCTGCTTAGTCACTATGTAGAGCCATGGCAAGGACACTGAGCTTTTGGAGGCTGAAATGATTCCTGAGAACAAAATAATTCTTGACCCCAAATAATGGACAGCTGTTCTTCTATTTGGGGATGCCAATTCCATCCACAAGTCTCCTCAGAGGGCAAGTTTCTAAAACAGCCCCTCCATGGAGGCTGCAGGAACAGAAGACTGGCCCACTGTGGACAGTTGTTTACAGAAAGCCTATTTGGTTGAAGTGAGAACCTGGACAAAATGGCCTTTTTCTATAGTTAGAATGAAGTAGCCACCAGGGGAGTAATTGGAGAGCTACTCACACTGGATAAGAAAGACGTTCCACTCCCAAAGTGTGCTAGAGATAGTCTGTTCCACTAACAACCACACGTTCTCCACGCCCCGCTTCCTTTATGTCAAAGTTGAGCTCCAGGAGTAATTCCAACCAATTAATTATAAGCAAAAATGATTTTTTTCACTTCTAGCCTACTGCAGTTAAAACCATGTGTTTCTTTCCTTTATGTTTGACCCCTTCTTTGGCCACAGGTTGAAGAGGGCATACTTGTAAGATGTAATCGGCTTAAGTCTCCAAGCCACACCTTAGGAGAGAATTGCTGCGGAAATGAATGAGTCACAGCAAGCTTTGCGAGCATAACAAACGTTTATCCTACTCTACTTTTGATTTTAGAGGGGTGGTGGTTACACAGCGCTACTTGCTCTACTCTAAATAACATACAGTGTGGGGGGGGCTAGTAGAAAGAAGGAAGGTTCTGGCACACAAAGAAACAATGTTAATTTGACATGTATCTAAGATTATCCAACATGAAGCAGGGTCTGGCCAACCTTATGGCTGCTGGTGTTCTACTTTTTCTGGATTCCTATGGGATGCACATAAAACTCTATGTGCAAATGTACAACAGTGCCTTAGAGTAGCTTAGCAGATACAGTGACATTCAATGTTAGCGTTAGTGTTGTTGTCTGGTGACTAATGGATAAAATATCAAGTCAAGGTAAGTCTGTGGCCAGAACCAGGTATATTGGCATGGAAGGGATTTACAGAGGGAAGGAATGAACAAGAACTCAAAATCAGTAAGTGAGTGGCTACTGCATACCAGAAATATGACCTCATGTGGTTCTTACAAAAGTCCTAGTAACAGCATGGTTTAAAGACAAGAACTAATAGTCCTGGATATCATTAGTGAAGCTGCATTTGACTGGAGTGCACCAGCGGTGCTTTCCCCGACAAGCTTTCTGCAACCTTGCTTTTCTGTCCACAGGGGTCTGCAGTCACACATCCTGACCAGTAGACATATCACAAAAGCTTCCAACCAGGACTGCATAAGCCTCCTGTTAGAAGCATATCAGGGCACAAGAGAGTAGAAGGGTGATCGCACGCTCACACCTGGGCACTGGTACCGCCAGACTTTGAAGTGTGCCATAACTCTACAGCAACCTCCTCTCATGTTACACTCTCACTACAAAAGAACCCAAGCCTCGCAACCCCCCTCTAGTGTGTGGATGTAATATTACCTTCCACAGGCCAGCTGTGTGTCCCTGCAGTCAGCTTGGCTCCTTTATGGAGGCTGAGTTTATGTAAGCTCCTGTCTCCTGGATCCTGTGGAGGGTGGCTAATCAGAAGCACATTTAAAAGAAAAAAAAAAGAAAATGAAACCTTTCAATGCCTTCAAATTTATATTTTCTTATCTAAGGCCATGTTCCGAATGGAAGTTAAGAGTATGGCAAAGTCCACTCTTTCCCTTTTATCTTTAAAGTTTAAGAGCAGATATTGAGAATTGTGTTTTAAATAAATGTCTTCACTTAGAGGGAAAGATGCCTGCCTTGAACACTGACTGATGTTAACAGTGGGTGAGGACATAACATCGCAGCAAAGCTACAGGCAACTGTAGTACCTTGCTACCGTGCAAGCTATTCCAGGAGGCTTGTGATGCGTAACCCTGTATGTCATGAGAATGGAAGGAGGAGGGAAAGGAGGATGAATGGAAATAAGGGAGGAGATGGGTAAATAAAGGATGGTGATGTGGGGTTTCGGAAAGAGTGATCCTCTTGTATCTAGAGATAGAAAGAACACTGCCTTATCTCAAAGTAGAGCAGATGTAGCATGGTCCACAAGTCAACACTACAGCCCTTTAAAGATGCTTTTGCAAGTTCTGACATCCTTTGCCAAAGAAATGTCATGAGGGCAGCAGGCTTCTACTTCAGAACCACATCCTGACAGGGTGACTTAGAAACTGATAGAAATTGACTCAGTCTCCTACGTCTACCTCAGGACCCAATGCTCGTCTGACCTTCAAACCCATAGTGGCCATTTTTCTCAGAGTGACCACTCAGCATTCTTGTGATATTTCAGCTCTAGTTGAGCCTGCAATACTATGTAGAGAGGAATTCTGCAGCAAACAAGCATCCATTTTAAAATGCAGGTAGGAATGTGACCAGGTCATGATAAGGAGACAGCAGCAGAGGTGTGTGGTCAGGCAGTGACTTGAATGGTGGCCCCTCTAATGAGATATCAGTATCCATGCCCCTTTATATAACCTAATTTAGAAAGGAATCTCTTTAGATATGAGTAAAGTAAGGATCTAGAAATGAAACCACCCTTCATTATCCAGACGGTCCCTAAATCTAATAGTAGTGTCATTACAAGGAATACATTAGCGAAAGACATGGAAGGAAGAGCAAAGGGCCATGTTAAATAGAGGCAACATCTGTTGCTAAGGGGCATTCAAATTATCGATGTGTTCATATAAGACTAGTTATCGATACTTTCAGGAGCACAGCTTCTATAGTTTGGTATTTCAGGGCCCACAGGAAAATAAAATCATACTTGGCATTCAGATGGAGGGAAGACAAAGTATTTCTTATCTATTGTAAAACTGTGAACTATATTCATGAAGAATTACATGTTTTGACTATTTAGCTATTGCCTCAAAAATTAGGGAAATAAATAAAGTCTGTAGCAAAAAAAAAAGTTTTTTTGCCTTCAAAATAGTAAATATTCAGTGTTTATACATTTCCAAGCAAACATATTTTGATTAAGTCATTAATGTCACTTTATTGCTCTTTCTCCCTCTCCCTCAGTCTTGCTGAAGGATTTAGCGTCGAACAGTTCAACAGTGACAGCTGGCGAGAAATCAGCTTTGAGATTTCTCATTAAAAGTAATGCTGTGTTAGTAGCCAAATACTTGGAAATGTAAAATGTTAAAATTTAATGGTGTGGAAAGGCTTGTTATAACTTTGCAGATTGTACCATCTTTGCAGAAGTTGTGAGAAAATAACAACTGATTGTGGCAGGCCTGGTGTAGTTGTTAAATTGCCAAGAGTCTGCAAAAGTAGGTAACCATGAGTACCCCGAAGTGAGTGTGCACCTGAGCTGCCATGCATAATGTGCTCTGCTCTGCAACACTCCTGACACCTCCACACTCACACACAATGAAGCATATCCCAGGCCTCGGTTCCTTCCCTTGACACTCTCACCATTGCTGACCAGTATGCTGAACAGACAAATGTATGCAGCTTCTATTATCACCCCAATGATGTTTGTAGAGCAGTCTCTCCAGTGTCTTATATCACTGCATTGTGCGAGGTGTTTAGGAAATTCATTTCTCTGAGAGGAATAGCAGGAAATAAAGTTTCATTGTATTTCTGATGGAGAGGAAAAATATGAGGACTCGCATCCAATGGATTCAAAGCTGCCCATTTGCATTTTGGGGAAATAATTACATTCTTTATCTCCTGATCTTAAATCACTTCCTGAAAGCCTCAACCACCTGTGACAATAAAAATGTACAACTGTACAAATTATTCAATGGTTCCTATCTGTAAGTTTTAACGCCAACAATTCCCAGCCCTCTAATTACACTGTATCCCAGGACAGCTAAGAAAAAGGGAGTGCAAGTGAGTTCTCTAGCTCACTGTGTCTGTGTAGGTTCGAAACTGTGGAAGCCCAGGGAGTGGTTAAGGCTTAACACACAACTATGTATGCATCTGAATACATTGTATGGTGTTATATAAATAAACCATCTTACTATGTCTCATCTGAACATGTGTGTGTGTGTATACGTATACACACATCAGAGAATATGGATGAAGGCCAGCGGACAACCTTGTGTACTGGTTCTCACTTTCCATGTCGTTTGAGATACCCTCTATTGTTTTGTTACTGTCAGAGTGTGTACAACTCAGTTGACCTCAGCTTTTCTGTCTGCGTGGCTCTTCTCTCTTCATTCCCACACTGCTGCCCCAGTCAGGTTTCCCGATGCGGTCTGTGAGAGTCGTGGCAGATATTCATACTTGTGCAATACGGGCTTTTATTCACTGAGCCACCTTCCCAGATCCGTGCCCGCAACTTGATTTTAAGGACCTCAAGGATACAAGGTAACAGCTGAAAAATATTAGCTTCATGGATATTACCATGACAACCACGATGATGAGAATGATGATGTTGATGATGATGGTGATGATGGTTAGGAGGAAGAAGAGGAGGACTAAGGAAGAAAGTGACATCAAGAGAAAGAGAAGCCCCTAAGTAAAGCTGGGCATACTTCAATACAGAAGAAAACCCCAAATTAGGAGGCCACTGTATTCCTCCAGACCAAAGATGGGCAGAGAGAGAAAGGGACTAGAACTACTTAGTGAGAGACAGACCTAATGCCTCAATCCCAGTACTGTTTCTCCTTGATCTTGGATAAGCCACCCAAAGTCTCTGTGATTCATTATCATTTATAAAATGTAATAATAAATTGATATTTTATAAAATATATGTTAAATCCAGGCACATCTAATAATTCAGAAAGTATCCACTCACTTGAAGCAATAATCCCACAGTGTTGTACCTAATGCTGGAATTGGCAGAGGTCTGAGAGCATTATGAGTCCATGACTCCTCCTCCACCTGAGAAGTCAAAGCTCCATGAAGGGTGCTGGTCTGCACCTATCTACCAGGAACCAACCTACTCAGAGCCAAAGGTCATGAAGGGACAACTATGACTGTGGGACTCCCACCATCCCACAACCTTTCTCATTTCCTGCTTCTCTAAACAGAACCCCGAAGCTGAGAGGAATGAGAAAATGCCCCCTCTTTCCTTATCTTTCCTCCCAGCCCACGCTAAGGAACCCAGCCCCAGACTTGATGTAAGATAGAACAAGACCAGTTGTGAATCAAGAGCCTGGGGCTATGGCCAGGCATCCTCAGTGGGCCAAATCTAGCTTTGGCTCTTTTCCAAGGAGAATTTGAAGGATCTCTGTCTGCACCAGCATCCCTGGCCAGAGAATGTTTTTAACAGATGTAGTGTTGACTCGTAACTTAGCAAGCTTCTCCTGTACAACTGTGACAAGAAGTAGCCACAGGAATGCATTTGTCAGCCGGACAACTAAGGCACAGAATAGTAGGATAGTTCTGGCCCAGGCTCTCTCCCACCTCCTAACACCAGTGACGCAGAGCCTACCATCAGAACTTCACCCTTTCCAGCCACAGCATTTGTCCTAAAATGTCAAAGCACCTCTTGGGACATGGAAAGCATTACAAGCCATTATTACTATCAACTGTATTACCAGAACCATTTCAGCAGAACCCATTTTCACTAGATAGTGTTGCCTTGCACCAGGAAGAAAAAGGGCGAGACGTAGTATTCGTTATGTGCTGAACTGTTCGGGGACCAGGGGACCTCATGAAACCACTGGACACTGGAGAGAAAATTAGATTTCTGGAGCAGAAGGCATGAGGATGATGAAGCAGAGAAGTGGGAGCCTGGGCTTTGCAGGCATATGGTGAAATCAGATTACTTTCTGAAAATCTTTTTCTCTAAGAAAGGTACTTTTGTCTTCCAAGAGGCTGACGAAATCATCATCCAGTGTCCTTAAGTTTCCTCTCCTCCTCATTCTGCTTAATCTCCTAGGAGAGCGGCACTGCCACACAACTGTTAGACACAAGAATCCCTGTAAACAGCCCACTCATCAGCAGGGTGGGGGCAGCTTGAAATTTAGTGCACAGATCAACACTAGAATCTCCATGCAGACTGAGAACTGGCTGCGTGTGTGATGAACATGGAATAGTATTATCATAAGTAATGGCAAGGTGCTGAAGACCAGCTAAGGGGGCGGAAGCCTGTTTCCCATCTACTATTAGGTGACATTAGTCATCGGAGCCTTCAGTTCTTCTCTGACAGCATCGTGTTCTCTTGTGCTAAACATCCACTGACACTATCTGAGTCAGATGGGAATAGATATGGCTAAGTAACTTTTAACTAGGTGTTTGGCATGAAAACATCAAGGAATATGGCCAAACAATCTCAAGTATCAAAAGAGGGACAGGACACTGACAGCTCAGAGAGGGCGCTCCCCTCATGTTCAGAATCCAGGAAGACATTTCAGAATGATAACTTACACTCCACATTTGCTTAATCCGCCACCTTCTTAATAGTCTGTCTGCTGTGACTGTCCCTAACCAGTAGATACTCTTATTATACTGATTATTTCTGGTATTGAGGTGGGAGATCGAATGGATCAAGAAGGGACTGAGAAATTTTGCTCATAAATATCTATCAGTAGAGTTAATGATACTGTCTACCTCTCATAATGCAGTCAATGGAATCTGCTTAAGGTTTTATGGGTTGCCTATGCATCAAAGCTGTCAGTTCAAGACCTTCAAATGGGCAGTGATGCTTCTGGCAAAGCCTGGGAGGCCCTAGCAGTCACTGGACAGTGGCTGTATGGCAGCCTCACTCAGTAAAGTTATTTTGCTACAGGTGACACCTGTCACAAAGGGGTTGAAGACAGGGCATTCTGAGACCTTAGAAAATTGCCAATTTCCATATTAAAGGGAGCTGCCTGACAGTGTGACTCAGGGGCATGGACACCCAGGAGGACTTTAGTCTCCTTTTTTTTTTCTAGCATTTGTCTGCCATGCTGGAAGAAAGGACACAGTATTAGCACCACAAAACTCTCTAGCTGCTTAATTTAGCCACTTATGATGTTGTAATTTTAAGTTAAAAAGAGTTTCGGATGCCGAACATTTCATTTGCTAGTTTTTTTTCCCTCTTTTCTTCCTTACAGAGACTTCCAAACTGTTTGAAATAAAATTTCATTTTCTTGAATACACTGAATTGATGCTAATTAAAATGCCTGTGAGAGTTAAAGGAATCTGCCAGCCCTGAGAAAATAGAAGGTCAATTTTATTTTTCAAAGGGCAGGGAAAGAAATTAAAATAACCTTAATTCAAGTCATAGATTGTGTAGTTTGAAGATACTCCCCAGCCCCTCTAGGAAAATAAGAGAAAAGACATGGTCTCTGAAGGCAAGTAGATGGGTTTGATGCATGGCCCTGCCCCCTCCTGAGGCTGTTACCTCAGGCAAGGGCATTCACCCAACTCCCCGCAGCATAGGCTCTGAAAGAGGGGCTTTAGTGGGAGGGCCTAGCTGCCAAGTTCACCCAGCATATGCTGCTGTTTCACCAGGCTTGGGACTTGGGTTTGGTGCCCCTCTTAAAACAGGAATTCTAGTGGTTAAAACTGTAGGTAGAGATCTATCGATGAGGGTAAGTTTTTATTCCTCATGTGGAATAGATGGATTGACTTCAGAGGAAGCTCCATCCTTGGAGACCTAAGATTTGGCCCCAGCAATTCTTTCACCCCCATATTATATTCTCAAGTTCTTTACCTGCCTCGACACAGTCTTCACATTATCTAGACCTGTTTCTTATTGTTTATTCATTTGAATGAGCTCACTTTATTGGCTTATCCTTAAGACAGAATTGTTTTTATCTGATAGGTTGGACATAACCATCACATCCATTTTACCATACAGTGAAATAAACATGGAGCTCTGAATAAATCATGCTCACCCGTGCAGCTCAGAATGAGCCTACTCACTGCTCATTTCCACCACAGAGAGCTAGAATAGAAGGGTACCATGGTTTCCTCCCACCCCACCAACATGATGAGACATGGGGAACAGAGAGCACGGAAGCAGAACCATCTTCCTCAGCCAGCCCAGTCACTGGTGTTTGGAGGCAGTGAGAGTCACAGTCAAGAGTAAAAGATGCCAGACTCTGATTGATCATAGGAGCCTGACTCCACCATTTAATGACAGAGAAACAGAGAAAAGCAAGGGGTGGGGAGAGGTGAAAGGGGAGGCTAGCTGGCAACAGCAGCACAGACACCTTCAGGCCAGCGTGGACATGGAGTTTAGCTCTGTTGGCTGGCCTATCTGGTGCCGTAAGTTATGGCTTCAATTACCACACTCAACTTTAAACAATCTCGGGGTTTTATTTGTTGGCTTGGGTTTACTTAGCTTCAATTAATGCTACCTGGGAATTCAGTTTGGAGGAGATGAAAGAGACATTGGCTCAGCCTCTACCTGAGGAGGGGCTGGGCTGTGAAGCCAAATAGGTAGGTAGTAAACTGGGTCTAAAGCCTGTCTCTCTCTCTCTCTCTCTCTCTCTCTCTCTCTCTCTCTCTCTCTCTCCTACTCTCACTAACTTTCTCTATAGCTCTCATTTGAATGTTTTAGTTAGTAAAGGGCCTCAGCTTTACTAGAGTCCAGATAGCCTACAGACATTGCAGGAAAGTCTGGTTGCCTCTAGAAGAGTCAGACAGTGCCCTCCCACCCAGCTTCCACTCAAAGCCAGGGTGTTCAGAGAAAAAGACCCCGTGTTGGACAGAATGTTTACCATCCAGGCAGTACCTTGTCACAAGTCCCTGGACAAGTTCTGACCTACTGGCTAGAAAGGCTACAATGGGGATCAATAGCTCCCTACAGTACTGTTTTCATGTGCGTGGTGGGGGCTACACACAGCATGAACTTTCTCCACCCACAACCACATACTACTTCATAGTTTGTGAGCTTGTGTCTCACATAGGAATCAGTCTAGAAAGCAAGAATTATATGTAAAGGTCCTTTGGCTCCCAGGCCAGTTCTCTCTGCAGAGTCCTTTCTGCTGACAGCTTTGCAAATCCTGTTATCTTACAGCACATGGTGTTACTCTCAGCTGCAACCTTAGGCAAGACTATGCCTTCTTCTGTGGCGACTGTTGGAAGGCAAGGACTCAGAGATGGAAATGGCATATATGTGGCAACCAAGTACTAGCTTCCTGCCATGGATGGAGCAGTGCTGAATGCCATTCCCAAAGCAAAATGGGTACATCCTTTTTCTGTGCTGCCTTGTCTCTTTTTCTTGCTATAGTAGAATACCTGAGACTAGGTGACTTATTAAGAAGAGGCGTTTGTTCTTGCTCATGATCTGAAGGTTCTGGCACCAGTATTTACATATCTTGGGGTGATAGTCTCCTGCTGGTTTAGCTCATGGCAGAAATTGAAAATCAAGGGGGAAGTAGAACATGCAAAAGATGAAAGGGAGCCAAGCTCCTGTGCTTGGTAACCCATTTTTCAGAAAAAGACATAAATCCGTCGACACTCCCAAGGAAGGACTCTGCCCTATAACCCTCACACCTCCTACTATTCACTGAATACCAAGTATAGCATCATCAAGAAGCTCACATGTCCTGGCAGGATCCCCAGTTTGTCAAAGTGTGTTTCCAGGTGAGAACTGGGAGGACTCCCCAGTCACTTGAACATCCAATCAGCATCAAAGATCTAAACTTCTTCAAACAGATTCCGAAGATGTGGGTCACACACTCCATGCTCTCAGGAGCTGCAGCATGGCTGAGATCCACACCCTGAATACTGACTTTTGTGGTCAGATGTGAAGGGTGGTGCCAATATAATTACTACAAGGGAAGTCCAGCCCACACTGTCTGTAGCATTCCTTGGGTGATTTTAAGACACAGTTAGACGTAGAAGCATATGTGTTTATTCCACAAATATTTACTGCATACCTAATGTATGCTGGGCATTGGCTAGGGCCTGGGAATTTGAAGATGAATGGAGGGAATTAGGCATGACACATGGAAATTGCAATATTATGTGGTAAGGCAATAAAGGTGAACACAGGATATCATTGTCCCCATTCATAATAAAACTTAAAAACACAGTATAACTTTTAAGCACATCATCAATAGAACCCCTAATGGGACATTGTTCCCTTTGTGTTGGTTTCTGTGGCTTTGTGCTTGGCTCTGCGGAGCTGTGGAGAGTGGAGGTGGTGCATGGCCCACATGCCGTACATTTCAGTATCAAAACACCAAGAAACGATTCTCCTTTCCCGAGTGATTCCACAGAGAGTCACAGCAAGTCACCACAACATTCTTAATAGAGCTCCAGACTGTAAACAGATTTGGATAACGGGAAACTCCCAGCCTCTCTGGCTATCTTACACCATCCAGGCATGCATCCATGATTTCTAGGAAATCCCTTCTCTATTGAAATTTGGGAGCCAACAAGTGGGTTAAAAATACATAAAGTTTTCATTGGCACAGCCTCTTAAAGCCAGGGGTTGGATGGGTACAGTTGAAGGGTGCGTTCCCCTGGAGACATCTGCTTTTGTCTCTGAATTCTCATCAAGTTCTAAAAGTTCAGAAGAGTTCTGCTCCTCTCACCAACCTGGCTTCATGCTCTTCAACCTGGTACCATGGCCATGAGTTCAGTCTCCCTGTTCAGCTACTACTCTGTACTGTCCCCATCAAGGGGCAGCCACATATGTATGAAGCACTGGCTAGTCAGTTGTCATGACCTTATTGTTTATTACCTCAAGAGAGCATGGCAAAGGTCATAGTCATTACCTCAGACTTCAAATCAAGACATGGGGACTGGCTCTCAGAAGTTCAAACATGGTTCCTGGTGGCACAGATGGTGAGCACGCTCTGTAGGTCCATTCTCTTACACTGTGAAAAGCCTTACTGTTAAGATTTGGATCTGAAATGTCCTCTACAGGCTCCTGTAGTGAAGCATTGGCTACTATTGAGTGGCACTATTTGAGGGAGGTTCTGGAGATTTTAAGAGCTGTGGTCTAGCTGGAGGATCTTTGTCATCTAGGAAGTACCTAGGATGGTGTTCTAGTTTCATTTTGTTGCTGTGATAAAACAATAAGACCAAAAGCAACTTAGGGGGCTTACACTTCCAAGTCACCGTTCATCACTGAGGGAAGTCAGGGCAGGAACAGCCCAAGGTAGAACCCTGAAGCAGAAACCATCAAGGGATGCTATTTGCTGTCTCGATCTCTAACTAGCTTGCTCAGGTTTTTACTTAGATAATTTTGTATGATTCAAGACTGTCTGCCAAGGTAGGGATGGTGCTGCCCACAGAGGGCTGGGCTTTCCTCTGTCAATTAATAAACAAGACCATCTCCCCAGACATGTTCTTGGGTCAATATGATCAAGGCAGTTCCTCAATAGAGGTGTTCCTCTCAGAGGACTCTAGGCTGTGTCAAGCTGAAAATTAGAGCTAATTTAATAGGATGGGAGGGGAGTATATCTTGCCCGCCCTGTCTTATTCTCTGCTTCCTGGCAGCCATGAGAAACATGCTTCAGCCACCATGATATTCTGTCTCTTACAGGGATGGATGCACTTGATCAATGTGACCAGGGAATGACACCTCCAAAGCTGTCAGTTGTTAAAAGTCCTATCTCCCTTAAGCTGTCTCCTCTACTATTTTGAGGATAAACAGGCTAACATTTGCATAACTTGAATTTTTTCCATTGGTTCCACACATCACTTATACTTTTTTATGCTTTTCACTATTAGACCCAGGCTCCCTCTTCTAACGTGATAGTTGGAGGTCTTCACCATTATACCATAAAGCTGTTTCATTCACATGGCAATGATGGCCTTCACTCACCTTGTTTCCTATTTCCTGCCCTGATTACACCCAGCAAGTTCTAGGTCTTAATCTCCTGTTTATCATTTGCCTTTTCAAAAGTATACCCTCTCACCTCCTCCAGGAGGACTTCTCTGGCTGGTAAAGCCCATTTCTCCCACGAGAATGGACTGTGAACTGTGAGTTAGTGTTTTATCTGCACGGTGATTTAAGTTTCCAGAGGAAAGATGTCAAGACTTCTACTTAACACATGCTAGAGTTTATCAATCCATTGATAATGTTTTTCTCTCATGAATTTGGGATGGGGTAGACTGACTGTATAAAGAGGCTGAAGAGAAAGGGCTTCATTGGTGCCCTTTCAAGAATGTGGGCTGCAGTTACCTTAAATGCAATGCCTTGGGTGTGTGAAGCCCAATAAACTAACTAGTTCCCTTCTCTACTGGGTGGATAGGGGGATTGTCCTGGAACAGTGCCCTGTTAGAGAAGACAGAGTTTTAGAACAAACATGAAGGCCTGTGCTGAGGACAGCCAATCAGACCACAGATGACCTACAGCATCCAAGGGAGAACTTGAACCTTGGACAAGAAAGAGAGGCAGAAGTGAATCCTGAAAACCAGCCAAACAAATTTTATTTCTGTATGTCTAGCTAGCCAGACATAAGAAGACAAGCCCAGAATCCTGTGCAATCTGAGCAATGGTTAAGGATGATAAGCTGAGATCAAAGCTCAGCAGCCTTACTTAGATGATCCGAGCTGTGGTTGGGTCCATCATGAGAATCCTCTAAGCAGATGCACTGGTTGTCACAAAGCTAGGACGAGTAACAAAGAGCAAGAAAGTAAGGAAATGGAGAGGCACATGAAATCTTGTGTGCAGATATTAACTCAGCATCCCACTGCTATAAAGGTCCCTCTCAAGGACCAAAGAAGAGACTGGGAGAGTGCTGGCCATCACCACATCTGGGTGTAGGTCAAGTCACCTTAGATCATCAGATCATTTAGGAATGTCAAAAACAATGGGATAAGGGGTTTTAGACTGAAAGGAGCGATAGGAGGGACAAAGGTGGTACTGACAACTGCCAGAGAGAAAAGGATTCCTTTGTTTTTCTGCAGTTACAATTCTGTGAAGGTAAGATCCCATGACCTTAAAAGTCAGTGTAACAGGGCGGCCATAACTGTGGAATGGAGTGGGGGCTGGAGACCGTGGCTCAGCTGAATTTCAGATTGAAACTATGAGACTTGCAGAAAAATGTCTCTACTAACAAGTTATGGTGTGTCCAGGTGTCACATAAAAGTCAACCTTGATTTATGTACTCTGTCCAAGAATAAAGGAGACTCTGGATCACAAACTGTGTCTGGAACTCATTGTCTGGCCATTATCAGAGCAAATCCCATTCCCAGATAATGGACATCTGTTAAATCTTCCACTGTTAATAGAAAATGCTGTCTATGGGACAGAGGCTTTTATGACAGCACCGTCTTTTCTGTGATAAAAAAAAGTGTTCAAAATCTTATTTTAACCAAGCCACTGTGTTTCCATCTGCTTTTATAAAGGAGTAAGGATAATGGGCCTCAAAAGAATCCAGTGTGTTAGTGATGTCATGGCACAATTAGGGGAATTCTCCTGCTTTTAGGCAGGCTTTTGTCCAGGCACAGAAATGTATGCTCCCAAGTACTTGAAGTCCTCACTCCTGGTCCTGCATGATGGGACCCATGGGGAGAGAACCCCTGTCTCCATTGAGCTGGTTCCACTGTCATTTACATTATAATCCTGCTAACATCTTGACATATTCTGAACATTCCAGATGCTTCCATCTCCCCTTGCTGTATTACATGCACTGCTTCCTCTGCCTCAAGCTCCTTCCCAGGTCACAAAGTGTCTTATTTGATGAGGTCAAACTTATCCTCCTCTGAGAAGCCTTCAGTGGTATGCTTTTTCTATTTCATCTTAAGAATGGAATCCTCTCTAGAGAATTTCACTGAGAAGCAAAAACTAGGCATTTCAATAAAGAATGCCTATAAATAACTAGATAGAGAGTATTTTAAATTTGGCATTATCACTGGCTCTAAAATTTTGCCTAGCCATTGGTCAATCAGCTTTTAATTGATTAATTTTTTTTTTCTGTATGAGGGTGTTGGATTCCCTGGAACTGGAACTACATACAGACAGTTGTGAACTGCCATGCAGGTGCTGAGAATTGACCTGGGTCTTCTGAAAGAGTATCCAGTGCTCTTAAGCCCCAATCAGCTTCTTGCCGATGAAAGCGATGCATATTTAAAGTGCACAAAGGTTGTTCCACAGCTGTATTGTGTTGTGATAGTCCCACGCATTAGGTGGTTAAGAAGCCTCAGGGAAATCTGTAGCTGGTTGAGCACATGTATCTAAAAACCTCATACTTGTCAATAATGAGCCAAATCCCCATCTGGAGGGCTTCTCAAGGAACTGTCTCAAGGGATTGGTATGTACTTTAGCTGGTGATGTACCATGAAGTTGACCATGAACTTGCATGAAGAGCCAAAACACATGTTCCAAAACATACAACCCCATCACATTTGAGATTCTAGTTCAAAGTCTTCAAAGCTACACATTCCCAGGAGTCTTTGGGATCCAAGTTTCAGTCTTTAGACACACCTTGACTAAACATGGATTCATGGAGGTCCATTTGATACCCTGGAGGCAGCCGTGGAGAGAGGGATATTAGAGTGGATGTCCCTGATGAGACAGGTAGATGAAGAAGACACTGAGTCTCACCAGTGAACACAACACCAGGCTCTAGACGGCAAGTGGTGTCTGCTCTCAGATATATTAAGTTGCCTCTAGATGGATGAAATGGATCCTTAAGAAAAGGATCCATGGTAGAAAGGGCCCCTCTCTGCTTCCGTATGAGTGTGGGATTGAGAGCAGAATACCTGGAGCACTAGCCCTTGTGTGGTAAGATATCAGCTTATGCCCACAGCGTTGCATATGTCCTCTCAAAGGAAGGAAGAAGCAGTGCCTTTGAGACTAGCCAATGAGGGTCTTTGTGAGGCAGTGAGGCTTTCCACTTAGAAGGAACCCTGGTTGCAAAGGAGAACAAAACGCCCCAACCCACCATCTTTCAGCATGGCAATGTGATGTCAGTGATAGCCATCTGTTTGTTAATGTCTTTTCTAAGGCAGGAAATAAGGTGTCTGCAGAGACCTCGATGAATGACACACACATCTGCAAACAAAATTAACCTTCAACCGAAGCAGCGAATGTCAGACTGCAAGAATTCCAAGCATCTGACAAGCCAAGAAAAGTGCTTCTCTTTGGAAATGCTGCAGTGGCAAATGGGAGATGCAGTTTTGCCTGCTGAGAACGAAATTCAGAGATGGTATACACTCCATTTATTTCTCTAGACACAAGCTTGCGTGCAGATGCACACACCCACACTTACATCCACACCCCCACAGGTTGACTGAGTCCCAATTCAAAGTGACTGAGATTTCTCAGCAGTATTGAACTCCTTGTTACTGCAAGTGAGAAACAGGGGTTAAAAAATATCTGTTGCAGATGCTGTGGCAGAAAGGCAGTTTCAAGCAGATTCTCAGAAAAGTATCTTTACCTTCACCTAGGCTTTTAGAACTTGTTGTAGTGAAGGGGGGAGCGGGCCCTGCTTTTCGTCCGGCCCAGCTCCCGCACGG
>LOEQ01003003.1:153144-167941 GCA_001685075.1 Bramus lutescens | reverse complement strand
AGAGAGAGAGAGAGAGAGAGAGAGAGAGAGAGAGAGAGAGAGAGAGAGCTCTTTTGGAGTCCAGAAAGGGGAGTGTGGTATTCCACAGCTGGAGGTTCAGGCAGTTGTGAGCCACCTAACATGGGTGGCTGGGAACAAAACAGGGATTATCTGTTAGAAAACTACTCAGTCTTAACCTCTGAGCCATTCCTCCAGCACCAAAAGAACTTTTATACACATTGATAGGAATACAAATCAGTTGTTATCATGGAAATTCATATAGAGACTCCTCAACAAAGTGAAAATAGAACTACCATAAGATCCAGATACACTACTCCTGGGAAGGTACACGGAGGACTTTAACCCAGCCTACTACTGAGACATCCATGTCTGTTCGTGCACCACTCAGAACCCCCAGTCTAGGTGTCCATTAACATCCTCAAAGGATGGATGGACAACAAAATATGGAGGGTGGAGTTGTACGCAGCTGTAAAGAATGAAATTATGCCAAATGCAGGAAAATAGATGGGACTAGAGATTATCCTGATCAGCAAAACAAGGCAGAACCAGTAAGACAAGCATGTTAGTATTTATATGTGGACTTGAGATTCAAAACATATAGGACATGAAAGCAATAGGAAGACTATGTGGGAAAAGGAAGAGAGAAATCTGGGAATGGGTGGCAAAGAGGGTAATCAAGAGGGAATACAGCTCCTGTAAATAATACAGTGGTATGGAAACATCATAACGGAACCTTGGATTTGGATAATGGATGTGCAGTAATACAAAAAGGGAGAAAGGATGATGGCAGAAAGTTGTTGGATTCTTCCCATGTGCTGGGGGCCTGGTAGGGCCATTTTACAGACATGCTAGTAGCAGTTCAGGAATAGGACTCATCGTTCTTATGCTAAAGATTAGGAAACTGAGGCACAGGTGTGTTAAGCAAATCACTGAAGGCCACAGAGCTGGTCAGTGGAAGAGCTGGGTCATGCCTCAGGCTCCTCCCAGAATCTGTTAGTGTGTTATTCTCACCCAGTCGCTGAGCAGAAGTTTACCCTAAATGAGTGCTTTCTAGCCTATTAAGTCCCCGATTTTTCTTGCTTAAAATTCTGTCTTTGAAAAAACTGATTTATAAAATAAATGAGGCCCTCCCAGGATAATTTGGAGAGCCATAGAGTTAGGGGATGGAGGAAGGGATGCAGAAGGGAAGGGCACTGTGCCAAGGACAAGGACCTCCTCGGAGGGCATCTTAGGAAGGAAAGCTTCCTGTTGCCCAGATCTCAACCCCAATCTTGAAATCTCCCACCATTACCTGCTCATGATTCCAGCACTGATCCCCACCGCCCTTGCCGGCCTGGAACTTGGGATCATATCTCATTTCCTGTGGGTATGAAATCTGACACACAAGCCGAAGGAAAGGCTACGTAAAGTCTGTGGTCCCCCTGGCACGTTTCCCATTGAACCCTCATTGAACCTTGGCTCATGAACACTTTTATTTCTGCTCACTGCACATCAGCTGAAGACGCGCTTGCTACACTGGTCACAAATTTAGGAGACTCCCTTGTATTCAGGGCATGTTCCAGGCCCTGGAGGGCAGCAGTGGACAGAGAAGCCCTGCCTCTGTGGGCTGCCACCCTTGGGAGTAAGGCTAACATCAGAAGTCCCCGTGGGCTGCTCCAAGTCCTTTGCGTGTATTTGCTCCTCCAGTTCTCTTTCCTTAAATCCTTTGAGAGAGGAGGTAATACCACAGGGAAGGAAACAGGCATGGGAATGATTGGGTTGTAGCCCAAGTTTTTCAGGCAGGAAGAAGTAGAGCCAGGGTTTGAACCTGGGAGTCTGACACCAGAACCCACATTCACTCTCCTATCTTTCCCACTGTATCTTACCTGCTGAAGCAATGCCAAGCCATTTCCCCTGGTTCTCTACAATGTGTCCTAGATTCTTCTAGATTACCTTCTTAAAGCTCCTGTTTGGTCTGGCTTTTGTATCAACTCAATACACAATACAGCCTCCCTCTGGCTTCCTAGCCTTCATCTGTGGGCTGCAGAGATCCCACCTAGTCCCTCCTAACCCCACTCTGGCCCATACCCTCTCCTGCATGTCACGGTAGCTGCCCCCCAAACAGCATCTGAACATGTTACCCTGGCTTTCAAGACCCTCAGGGTCATAGCTGTGCATCCTTCCGTGTGTCTGTTACCCAGTGCTGAAGCCACAAACAACACTCTCCAAAACCGTTGGGTCTAAACTTTGAGAGAATCACTGCCCATTTTGAGTCGCTAACAAAGAGGCCACTCCTCTGAAGGACCACACGTTTACACTAGTGCTTCCCAAAGACAGCTCTTCACTACTGGGCTTTGCTAGTTTAAGCTGTCGCCCAGAGGAGGATTCTGCTTCAGCGTGCACATCTCATGACAGTTCTTAATCCCTTAAACACATTTCTGTACCTCCCTCCCAACACAGATCATGCTTTTCTTCCGCTAACAACATTTCATCTGTTCTCATAATGAAATCCTAACGATCTCATGCTAACTGGCCAACACTCGGGATCCAAGTCACCAAGCTAGACAATAATGTTCCCTTAAGTCTTTCTCCCACCATTACCTGCTTATGATTCCAGCACGCCTCACCCTACCTGGCCTGGAACCTGGGATCATATCTCATTTCCCTAGCCAAATCATCCCCTGTGCTGGCTTAGTCACCTGATCATATTTCCGTCCACTGAGCACAGGGCTCATAGATAGAAGTTACACAAGGTTCAGTTGTTGAGAAATTGAAAAAGAGAAGGAGCCATCTTTAATGTCAAATAAAGAATGCCCAGATACTAATGAGATAGACTTGCTACCATCCGCATCTCACTAACAAGGCTGTTCAGAGGGTAAGCTTCTGAAAAATCTCACCAGACATGGTTCTTGGTCATTTGTTAGCAAAACAAGCACTCCTTCCCCATTGCCACAGCTCATCAGTTCCCACCAAAATCCCCATTTCGCTAGTAATATTAACCTAGTTGACAGGAATCCATGGCTTCGAAATAAGGCCAAATCCTGATAATTAGTTGTGATCCGTATTTTGTATCTGATAATTGGTACACAGTCACGGTGATAATTGGCCTCGACATTTTAGGGAGGGGGCATACCTCAAGAAAGTAAGGCACTACTCTTCATGTGTTCTGATCTCGTCTCCGCTTTGTTAAGAGGTTGTTAAACTGAGAACTACAACCTGGGAGAAAAATGAATGCATTTGCTCTCAAGGATGCAATTAAAACAGAATGTAAATATGAATAATGAGGCGATTAGCTTTTCTGAAAATATTATGCAGGAAAATCAATCGCTGGCTTGTAACATTTCCATGCTAAGAAATTCAGTTTAATAGCATTAGTGACCAAAGGGCTCTGTCACTGGTACTGCCAGAGAAGACCGGGGAGGGCAAGGCCCATGAAAAGAACCCTTCTTTTTCGGTCTGATTTTCTCAGCTATAAAACTTTCACTATCACAAGTGCTCTCTGTATGAACTTGGTCATATATGCATCACTTCCAGTGATTCCTTTCAACATGGTACCTCTAGAATGGCATTAACTCAGGAGTCAAGAGGGCTGAGCCCATTACCATAGCCCCTCCATTTATAATGGAGTGACTTTGAATAACCCATGCTCAGCTTCTTCTTTTGCAGTTTGGAATCATTACCTCTGACCTAAGGACATCATGGAAGTCAATGCATGTTACATGCCTGGTGCAGAAAAGGACAAGCCTGTGTGTCCCAAGGAAATTGTATCTGATGCTGGATGGCAACCAAAAAGAACCCCTCAGTGAAGGAAGAGACCCTAACATGAAGTGTGGGGCTTCAGCAAGGGTGATCCAATTGTCGAGATCATAGGCTCCACCTGCCTTCCTAGGTCAAGCTATGAGCTCTGGGACACTAGTGTCATGTCTGCACTATCTGTAATATGACAGCATTTCACTAAGCAATTCCTCAGGCTCTCCTAAGAACCCAGGATTACTCAATGCACCACTTTGGTGACAATTTTAATATCAATTAGCCTGAATTTCTTCAAATTTGACCTACAGTCAACTGAGTCAGGTTCAGGTGCATACCTGGAGTTGCTTGTGATTGCACAGAAATTACATGGTTGGTCCACACTGGTGGCCCCAAAGGGCCTGTGAGCAAGAAAGCAACCCTCTTCTCTGTTCTCTCGGTTTCTGCCTAGAAGCTGTATCCTGTCCTTTCAACATGGCCATGGGTATTTATCCAAGCATGTGCCCCTTGAGCCATGCTTCCCACCCAGCCAAGAATATGGAGCTGTCACCTTTTCAGGAAGACTGCAGAGTTCAGCAGAGATGACAGATGAGAGACCAACAGGGCCAGCCTAGAGGTGTACCTGCAGCTGGAGGGTGGAGTCACCTCCCTCAGGGATAGGAACTAGACAGAGGCATAGGAAAGGCTTCCTACTGGGACAAAGCTTGAGCTGAGTCTTGACCTTCCAATGGTTCACCCAGAAGCAGTCAGCAGCTGTGTATTAGGCACCTACGATGAACCAGACAACACCGGATAGAGCCATGCAGCACCCTAAACCAAACANCCACACAGGGGCTTGCTCTGCTACTCACTTGAATACCTTCCTGCACTCTTCTGCCTCCCGGGAAGGACTTGCCCCGTGTGGTCTAGCCTTCCTAATGAACAAGTCATATCTTCCCAAATGTCACTCACCTTATGGCCAAAGCTCTCAGCACTCTTATGCTCAGCTTCTTTACTAACCTCTTTATCTGTTCTGCTATACATACCCCTTACCTCTTTATCTTTTCTGCTGTACACACCACCCTCGGTGGTGGGATTGGCCTGATAGTTCTCTTCTCTGCTCCTCTCTTCTCTTCTCTGTTCCTCCTCATTTCTCTCTCTCTCTCTCTCTCTCTCTCTCTCTCTCTCTCTCTCNNTCTCTCTCTCTCTCTCTCTCTCTCTCTCTAGTTCTCTCTCACACATACACACACACACACACTGAGCAGACTGAGAAACAAAGTTGCCTCTGATAGTGAGATGCTTCCTCCCTTTCTATCACCTTTATAGAGGGAAGCTAAGCTGAATGTATTTTGATTGGTCCAAGGAGTTGAGCAAAGAAAGAGAAGGCTGAGCCCATGCTCCACACAAGGACACCCTGGAAGCTTTAACTTTATCCCTGCTCTAACTCCCAACACAACTCTGAATGCAGGCACTGCTAGTCACTGTTGCACGCGCAGAAACAAAGACTTAAGGAGATGGGTCACAATGTGCAGAAACCTAAGACTTCAGTCTCAGTCTGTACATGGAGACACAGAGCTTTTAACACAGCAACGAGATTCTGAAATCTTAGGTGCCCTGTTTTATTCTGAGAAGACACGTCCTCTTCCACCTCCAATGACTTACTTAAATGCTGCAATCTGGAAAGATAAACAGAACTATTTGCTGTGTGGTGGTGGCTCAAAATCAGGTGACAACCCAGGGCTCCCTCAAGGGAGAGGCAGGCCCCTCGGAGCCAGGGCTTAAGCAAACAAGATAAGCTGCATAGGAAAATGGCCTGTGGACGGCCATCCATCTCTGGGAAGGCTTAGATAGGAAGCAGCAGGTGATGGAACGGAATAACATTCTGGGAAAAAAATGATGAAAATGGAAGTTTTTACACATCACCGAGCTGCCTTCCCATGTAGAGGGAAAACCCAACATTAATAAAACAAAAAACCTTCAGCAAAATCAAAGCCCGCTTTTCTGTCAGACTCAGAAACAATACATAAACCTACAGGTACATCCCAGGTGAGTTCCAGATATAGCCACATTTCTGAAAAGTTGAGTGGAAATAAAATTTGGGGTGAACTTGGCACTATGGCACAGATGAGAAAGTGCTGCCTCTGTGGGTGAAGAATTGTGTAGGACACACTTTATGACACCAGCTTTGGGCTGTTCTCCTAGACTACTTTGTCCCCTTCTTCCCTTCCCAAACAAAGCCACACAACCAATGTCATTATTTGACAAGAGAGTGCTTAATTTAGGAGCTAACAAATTTGCTCAACATTTGTCTGTCTGTCTGCCTGTCTGTCTGCTGCCCTCTCTTACACACACACACACACACACACACACACACACTTCACTCTTGTACAGTGGCTTCTCCTGTTGGCAGACTCACATGTGTTCTGCGTATTAGTTAACATGTGGGGACACTGTCTCCTTGCCTTGCAGAGGTGGAGAGCAGGTGACTGTGAAGTTGGGTGAGTGTATCTGGGGACTATGAGAAATGTTTGTGTAGACAGATAGATTGGTAAGCTAGCTCCACCCTTTGCTGGCTCTTTGCCCTTGAACAAATCACATTCTCATTATCACTGGTGGTTGAGCATTTCTCAAGGGGAAAAAAGATGCTTAAGACTTCGGGTTAAGATTACAACCAAATATCCAGCTATGGTGTCATAGAACTGGCATCCTACTTACTCAGGAGGCTTCCGCAGAAGAGTGACTTGAACCCAAGGGTTCAAGGCCAGCCTTGACAACACAGTAAAACCCTGCCATGACTAAATGACAATCAAAAGTGATGCGCATTGGGAATTAATTGGGAAGGCACTTTGTGACTGCCTGGCTGTTCATGGTCCCTACATCTAGTCTACCCTTCAAGACCCAACTCAATATCAACTCCTCCAGGAAGTCTTCCCAAACCCTGCAGAGGAACTCTGCCTCCATAAGCTCCATGCTACTGCTGGTCACCCTTACTATCCCCTGGGCCATTATCACTCATTGCCTTACCCTGTCCATCTGCAAATCTGGGACACATAAGGACTGACAGTGGAATCTGCTTGTGTTGGGCCTGGGGCTAACTCAGAGATGGGAGCCCTATAAACCTATAGATGAGGCAGTCAACATCCAAAGGCACTTCAGTGCCAAAAGGTCCCTGCTCGGGTTGAATCAATCTCCTTTGCATGCCAAAACTTTCTATGGCCAGTCTTACTCCATCTAAGATGAGCTTGTCTACTCCTTTTCACAGAAGATGGAAGGTGAGTTAGGAGCTTCATCAGAACCCCACAGCACAGAGCAGCAGGAATGGAAGCAGACTGTAGAAGTGGAAGTAAATACGGAAAGAGGACAAGAGAGGAGAGGAAGACAGGAAAGCGAAAGCCAAGCATCCAAGAAAAACTCACCACCTCTACACATTTGGAAGCTAGCCTTAGGCAGACTTTGCCCTCATCCCTTCTCTTCACACTCACCACCATGCTGAAGCAAGTGACACCTTTGGGACCCTCTAAAGCCTTTTGCTTGCCATGCCTTTGACCACTGCTCCAATCCAGCTGACCAGTGAGTGTATACTCAGACACAAGCCAGTAGCTCCAGGAAACCAAAATTGAAACTAGGTGGATTTAGTCTAATAAAATTTACGGTGTATACAAATTCAATTACATCACCCCATATGTGGATGGTGGCTAGAGAGGCAAGGTCACTTACACATATCCATCACCAAGGTGCAGAGAACTAGAGTCATGGAATTACCTCCGGCCCAGAGCCCAGAGGATGACAGGACAGAGTTGAAGCTGCTGACTGGAAGGGACGGCTCTGAGGCAACAGAATGCCTGAATCTAGGCCTTGTCCTCCCAACACTCAGAACAACAAGAAGTTTGAGTGCATACATTGGGGTCCTTGACTGTCAGCTGGACCATGACAGTGGGTTCTGTGTGCCTCTTCAGGTCCTCAGCTGGCTTAGATTTTTAATGTCAGCCTACCTCTGTCTCATATAGGAGCAGGAAAATCAACAGATCTGTTTGAGCCTCAAGTATCCTATTTAATGTGTAGATGAGGGGTTTCCAGAAAATAACAGAAGACTCCGAGAGGTCAGGTTACATGCCCAAGAACACACATTTAGTATTCATATAAGTTGGGTCTCAGGGCCCAATAAAGCAATGACTCCTCTCACAATGACCAATGAGGCAAAGAAAGTCTTCTTAGAAGAATTACACTTTGAAGATGAAGTGCAGAAAGGCCAACACACCCCAAGAGCCATTTCAAACTACTCGCCACTGGCTATAAATCAATATATTCTAAAGGCAAATGGTCCTCATGCTGCCTCCTACCAGGGATGCTTAGGATCTGAGAAATCTGGTAAGAAAGAGCTAGAAGAATAAACAGAACAAATGCAAAAATAGGAGAGGCTAGGTTAATAATTTGATACAGAATTATCTGAAGAAAACAACACCTTCTGTACAGGCTCAGCCTGGAAAGATCAACAGACTTCAATTCTCCATCCACTGAAGGTATTTTACATCTGAACTCTCAACGCTTCTGAGTCCATAAATGTACTTGTTGTCAAAGTGTAGAATCTAGACCACCAAGCAGCAACATCTGAGAATTCAGTAAATATGGTACATTCTTGAGCTCCATCCCAGATCTTCCACATCAACAACCCTAGGACTGAGACCCAATGGTGTGTGTTTCCCTAATCCTAGATGCATGGAGGAATATTCTGATGCAGTTGAAGCTCCAATATCCCGTGGTAGCCACTGATGGCTCTATGCCCAGGACCACATTCAAACTACACGAAGGACTAATGATCCAGGAGTGTGAGCCACATTTGAGACCAATGGTATCACCACCCCTGATGGAAATGAAGTGGCTCATGTATTTCTGTATCTTTATATGTCTCTTCACAGGGGAAGATGCATGGAGGTTGAGAGCCACTGCTCTAGGATTGTCACCATGAGAGGAGAGCCAGGAGTATGACCTGAAAGGAGCAATGTGAGTTGTAATACAGCCTTCTCGTGGTACTGGCAACCAGCATTAGGCTATAGCCTCCTTCTTACTGCCTTGGTACCCAGCAGAGCTCTGCAGGCAGGCTGCAGGCAGGGGAAGGATAAGGAATGAGAGAGTTCTTCAGAAGTTGCACAACAGCTGTGTTGAGGGTGGATCGGGAACGAACTAGAGGCAGGATGGATTTCAATGCCGATTTTAATGGGCTCCATAAAAGTCCGTGATATTTCATCCAAGTCCGGTTGTCTCACATTCATCAGGAAAAGTCCTGAAGGTCTGCAAACTTGAGCAAATTGCACATGTCACAAGATTGATGGCTTCTCCTGACAGCTTCTCCCTGATGCAATTTGCTATTTAAACTCAAGTTCTACCAAAGACCTTGAAGCTGTTCACACCATCAGCCAGGCCCGGCCTTTGAACAGGTATTGGAGACTGTTTTCTGTTCTGCGGAGCTGAAGGAGACCCTGAAGACAGGCAAGAAGACAGGCCTGAGCAGGCTGGCTTTGGTGGCAAGTTGGAGACTATGTTGAATCTGAGACAACCTGCAAGGCATGTGCTTTGCGTAGCACCTCGAGCACCTGGTGTCTTTCTTTCCATTAGTTATTATTATAGCTTTGTATCTCTGGTCACCCACCATGTCCTTCAAAAATACAGCATAGCAGTAAGAATAAGAAGTATCGGCTCATCTGGAGACCAAAGGTTCGGCCTTATGGACGCTTCGTTCTTTTGGCATGTCCAGGAGTTTATTTTATTATCTCCCTCCACCCCCTCTGCTATCATCCCTTCTCCTGTTTCCTAAGATGCGCCCCTGTCCTTTCACAGAAATTCACTCATGGCTCCTGTGGACTACCTTTTTATTCAAGTAGAGTTCTCCATGAGTCCAACATTTGCTTCTGGTGTCTTCCACTGCCCCTTCTACCGCAGCATGAAGGTGCTAGCATCTTCTACCTTGAAGACCCCGAATGTTTTGTTGTACCTTACTGGTGGCCCTTAATCTTGCCTACATCTTTGATCCACAGGGAGCTGCTGTGTGTGTGTTGATCAAACAGTGCTCAACTTCTTGTGTCTCAACCTAGAAAACAGTGGCATCCTTAAATGTCCTCTGATTGCCTGCTCTGAGTAGCCCTTGTTTCATCAGTGTTGGAGACTCTGCCTTCCATAGAGGTTCCATAACAGAGTTAAGAGGAGAGTCTAGGTGAATGCTACATAATGATAATGATGGGTAGAGAGTGTGGTGTGTGCCAAGCCCTATGGTTAGCTCATCTAAACACTAAGGTAGGGGCTGATGCACACTGCTGTTCTTGTAGCACAATAGAAAGTTAAGCTGGTACCCAATCGAGGGTCTCCTTTGGTCAGACTCAGCCAAATGTAAGGAGGCAAGTGACCTGAGCCAAAGCAGCCTGCAGGAAGTTGGTTCTGGTGTAGACCAGAATGTGGAAGACGGAGAAGAAGGCTGGAGGAACAAGAGTGGGATGATACGATCCTGTGTTTTCAGTTGAAGCAAAGTGTGTTTAAAGGCTTGTATCTGGGTCATTTTGGAAGGGCCATTGGAATCATCAATGTCATGAGATTTATGTTTCTCCTTCCTACGACTTCATAAAGTTCCAGAGTAGCCACTAGAACCCCGGTAAGTTTCCCACAAAGAACTATGATCCACATCTGACCTGCCTCTCTGCATGTCAGTGGCTGTCTTCCAAGAAGTGACCATGCTGAGTAGAAGAAATAAAGATAGTATGGGCAAAATTGGTAGACGTTAATAAGCATCTAATAAATGGCTGCTCCTTTTCCCTTATTCTAGAAATAATATTTTCTAATACAGAGAATATAATTGGCAGTTTAAGAAGGAAGGTTAAAACTGTTTGTCACACATTGATTTTCTGCACCTGGAATTAGAAATCTCGCCTTAAAAGATGGTTTACTTGATTTTACTTTTAAGTTCCAGAATTTCCTTGGCAACAGCCTTCAGGAAGACAAGGGATTCAGTCAAAGGCCACCCTAAGGGGAGGAGAGTTGAAGGTGATCTATTCCTCTTTGGAGCTGGTCCTCTGCAGGGTGTGTGGTTAGCATGGTCTCAGTGGACGCAATGTGCCTCGGATCGAATTAACCCACAGTTCCCCGTGCTGCTATGTCCTTCTGACTGATCCTTTATCTGGTACTGCCTGCTTCTTGGGCCTTCTTAGGAGATGGGGTCTGGTGGGCAAGGACTGGCATAAGGAATATTCAGAGGGGCCAAACAGAACAGTGTGGCTGATCCTTTTAGGAAGGCAAATAGACAGTGGAACAGGCAGGGGTTAGAGATACAGGGTATGAATCTCTGAGAGCTGCAGTCCTGGGCAGGACTGGGGATTTGTCTTTCCCTCTGGGTGTGGGCAGTCTAATGCAGCTGCAAGAGAGTCACAGCTTCAGCACAAAAGAACCCATCATGAGCATGCCATCATCACCCAAAAGCTGTGCAAGCCCAGATAATTCATTTAGCCTATTTTTGCTACATATTCCTTATTTGTAAAGTGGAAATCATATGCATATCTACCCAGTAGGGCTGTTCAGGAAACTAAATTAACATATGTACATAAAATACAAAGAATATTGCCTGGTCCCTGGTGAGCACTGACTTGGGCTAGCTGCTTTGACTGTTAGCAAGGATGTCATAATACAGGGGCAGGAACTGAATCAACCTTCTATCCTTGTAGCAGTTCACCACCAGATGCTGGAATGGCATCTGGAGCACCACTGAAGGTTGCTTATGCATTTATGCATATATTTGTTCAATGGGAATATGCTGCTTATCTGAAATATAGTGTTGTATTAATTTACTAACCATGCATCTCAAAAGTTTTGATTTCAGTATCTGAGGCAAAAACCATCAGGTTTCCATCTGAAGAATGATGCCCTAAGGGTTTCATCCATTTGAGTACAATCACTAGCCATATTCCTTTCTCCTCTCTTCTATCTATCTCCATGGGAACAATATCCTGATCATTCTTATATATCATATTTTAATGTTTAAAGCCATGAAATTGCTATTTTATGATGTCATTATTTTAAGTAACTTACAGTCATTGTACATTCATGGTGGTGATGTGTAGCTTTCTTTTCCAACTGACTTACAGCAGCTGTGCGTTAAAAGAAGATGCTAAGCAATGCTGTTGGTTTCACCAAGATGGAGAAACGTCAGAGTCCCTGGAGAACAATATGGAGAAATCTTAAAAATGACTACAAAAGCAATGTGCACTCTGAACATCTGGATAAAATGCCGTTCATCCAGATGGCAGCTGCAAGAGCAGAAGGAGAAGCCAGGTTAAAAGGAAGAAGTAAAGAAAGAACCACCCTGGCCTTTGAGATGGGTTTACTGGCAACCAAGAGGGCAGGTGCAAGATGTCATTTCTGAATGACTTCTGCTGATGGGGAAGTCAGACAGCCTAAGACTTCAGTAGGACCACACTTCTGGGGCACTCAGACAACATCTTGTGGGACCGCATCCTGAAACCTCAAAACAGAATACTGTGAGACTGGGTTAAATGGAATTTTAAATCAGATCTCTGCACTTGTCAGTGAGCCTAAACCACAATGGTAGTAGACTAAAATCTACACATGAACTTTCACACAGACACCAAGAAGCTCACAGGACATTGGCAAAAACTGCACAGAGAGGCTGGCATTAGCAACTGGAATCCTGAAGGAATTCACAGATCTGAGATCCCACCAGTGATGCACTAATCAAGACCAGAATAGCACCAGCAATGCACTCATCTAGAGGAAGAGCCAGAGAGAACTGATGCCCTTCGCAGAGGAACATCCAGAGATGAGACAGTTGTCGGGAGCCAGGAGAGGGACACAGAGAGCCCAGATAAAGGCCAACCACCAAGTTGTCAGTTTTCCTAACCTATAATATCTTCATCCAGCTCTCTCTCTACACCACCTCTGTTTAATGTCAATGCAATTTTATGAGACTAGCTTGGCCCATCTCTGCTCTTGCCTTATATTGCTTTTATGGTTTTCCCTCTCTCCCTCTTTACTCCCCTGTTTACTTTTTTCTCTCATAAAGAACATAGTCCGCCCTGGTTTTCAAGATCTTTGTGCCTCAGCCTCCTGCAAAACAGGACTGTTCTACATTATATAGTAACTTATTGTTCTCTCTCTGGTCTACATCTAGTCAAAATGCCCTCATCCTCTCCTCCATATTTTCTCTCCAAATTCTTCCATTAACTGGCATTCCCCTCTTCCAAATTACAAATACAAAGTCATATTATTACATAATAGCAATGACTAGTCTTGCTGTGTTCCTTCTTTTTCTTCCTTTTATTTTTCTTCCACTAATACCTACAATAACTGATATAGTTGGACTCACAGTACTGGAAATGTTCCAGTACTTTCTAATATGATTATTGCTTAACAGTTGACTATTACTCTATTTCACATTGGCCCCCCTTGGACAGTGATTGTTGCTACAGAGAGTATTCTACTTGTAGAGAAGACTGGGGATAAGGTGTGGCACTCAGAATACCAGTCTAACAGAGGAAAATAACACACTGACTTGACTAATCTAGTACCTCCTGAATATCACAAACTCTTCCACTAAAAGAAAAAAGTGACTTTTTAGAATTCAACCAATGAAATAACAAACCTGACATACAAGTTCCATTGCACAAACACAAGTAGCAAAAAAGCCAAGACAGCATAGCTCCTACAGAATCTACCAATACCAGAAGAATTGATTGGTAATTGTATCCCTGAGAGTGACTCAGTTAAAGTTAAAAAAAGGACTAGAAACAAATATGTTCAAATATGTGAAAGAGGATATGAATAAACTCCTGAGTAAATTTCAAGGGAACACAATTAATGAAATGAAATGAAGATACTAATGCATGATACAGGAATGGAATTCAACATAGAGATAGAAATGCTGAAGAAAAACAAAATTTAAAGTATGCTGGCAATGACAAACTCAATAGGTACAAATAAGTTTAGTAGAAAGCCTTGCTGATTTAATGGATCACATAGAAGATAGAGAATCAAGGTTTAAAGAAAAGGGAGAATGAGCATAATCTGTGGCATGCCATTAAAAGACCAAATCTAGGTATAGTGGGCATAGAAGGAGATCTCTATGTCAAAAGAAGAGAAAATATTTTCGCCGTAATCATCCAAAAAAAAAAATCCCCCAAATCTAGAGAAGAGAATCAAATCCAAACACAAAAGGCATATAGAATACCAAATAGACAGGGCTAGAAAAAGAAAACCCCCAAATTATAATGTAGTTAAAATGTTAAATATACAGAACAAAGATATTATACAGAGATTTGTGAGAGAAACACAAAATCACATATTAAGTCAGGTCCATTAGAATAATAGCTGATCACTCAACTGAAACTTGAAAGCCCAAAAGGCATGGGATTGTGTACTTGAAGTTCTAGAAAAACCACATCTGTTAACTCAGAGTACTATACTAACAAAAGTATCTGCTATAATTGATGGAGAAAAAAATAACCATGATAAAAGCAGGTTGAAGAAGTTTGAGCCCCCTAATCCAGCTCTGCAGAGGATACTGGAAAGAATTCTTTGGATCAAAGAGAATGAAAAACACACCTATAACAATAGATATGTATAGGAGGCCTGTAGAAATGCTAAATACTACAACCCAACAAAATGGCTATAATTAATATATAAATTTCCACAATGACTAGATATTATTATCTCAAGTCTCTCAAGTAAAAGACTGACTAGACTATTAGGAAAATAGAATCCATCTATTTGCTACTTCCAAGAAACACTTTACCACTAAAGGTAGTTACCTTAAAATGATAGGAAGTATAGAAGCATCAAAAACAAACAAAACGAGGTATGTCCCTATTCTAACACCTGACAGAATAGACTCCAAACCAAAGCTAGATAGAAGAGATAAGGAGAGTCACTCGTGTATGGACAATTATATGGGGCTTTAAACACCAGAAAACTAGAAAAGGATCCATGAGAAAGGGGAAAGGATTCTTCAAAGGACTTGGGAGGAAAAGATTGACTGTGACACGTGTTGTGGGAGAATTGTCTGTATTCTGTCAATCATGTATTTTAATAAAACGCT
>LOEQ01003003.1:134383-146063 GCA_001685075.1 Bramus lutescens | reverse complement strand
AGATATAATGGGCCAGACAATGCTTAAATGAATACAATTTATGTGTTGTTATTTTGGGGTATAAGCTAGCCATGCAGGAGCTGGGCTGGATGAAAAACAGGCCTGCTCACCTCTTTGTGTGTTGTTATTTCAGGATATAAGCTAGACATGTGGGAGCTGGGCCAGATGAAAAGCAGGCCCACTCCCCTATCACTACAATTGGCGCCTATGTATCTCAAGATGATAAAAATGAGCATCAATGGGTGCCCACTGCTCTCCTGATCTAGGGTGATGAATGGAAGAGATGGCACACTGTGGGAGAACTCACAGCCACTCTGGCGGGAGATGGCTCAGATCTTTACTGCCATGCTCCTCTATGCCACACGCGTGCCTGATCTGGAGGATACTTACTTCTCTCCTTTATCACTGCTGTCTGCAACAAGCTTGATGTCACAGTTGCATTTTCTTCCCTCGTCTTCCCATCATGCCAGACATGACTGATTCACTGCTGGGTCTGCCTACCAGCCAGATGCACACACTCCACCTTGTAGTCGTGAAAAATACGCTCTCCCCTCCTACAAGGCTGTCTGTCACTCGCTCTGCATTATCAACAGCCTCCAAGCCAAGTCTTTCTTCTTTTTTCCTTTGCCGCTGGGTTCAAGCTAAGTAAGAAGTAAAGGCACATTTCTAAAGAAGCACTCCATTTTCTTTAATCTCTTCAAATTGCTTAGCTACTCGAACTTTCTTTTCACTAGTGGGAAAAGCTACCGGTGCTGAACAAAATGCTTGGGCCGCTGGCAGAATCAAGATGAGGTGAGTTTAGGCTGCCTGGGAGGAAAGTTAACAGGTGCACATGTGGGCCATGCATCATTGACTGTCATCTTTTCACCTCCCAGGCATAGAAATAGAACAGCATGATGCAGAGGGAGAAATCTTATTTTGACTAGAAGTATGTCTTGTAAACATCACACACACAGATACACACACACACACACACAAAATGAGGTATACCACTAAGTTATTTCCCATCTCAAGTTGACTATATTTTAGCCTCTGGGATGCGGAGCTTGGCTTCAGGGTTTACTCATTTACACATGAACACACTAGGGGTAGTGAGTGAAACTTTACTGATGTGTTTCTATAATAAATGTCAAAGAGGAGTCAGAATATAGATAAAGTAGCAACATCTGTGTCAGGAATATTACCTCTGCCATATGCAGGGAATCATTATTTCAGAGACAAAGCTGGTAATTGTGAGCTAGGTGTGTGATCTCAGTCTAAAGGAATGGAGGAAAAGTGGAGGGAGGGAGGGAGGGAGGAAGAGAGGGAAGGGGGGATCTTCCAAATCAAGAATAGCCCAAAGAAAGAGAAAGGTGATGCATGAGAAGCTATCAGTACCGGATGTGTAGGGTTGAGTGGCTCAGACCATCAGGGTCAATGAAATGATGGAAAGAGAAATTCACTGGGCTATCTCAGTGTGTTGTCCCTCAAAATTAAGTTCAGTGGCATGAATTTATCAATAAAATATCAATTTAATAATGCGTCAATTTTGTATAATGTAAGCTGGTCCAATTTTCCTAACTCAACTAACATAAAGAGCACAAAGAGTGACAAGTGCAGGAGCAATGTTTAAAATGCATTTTCTAACAAAAGGAGAGAAAGAAGACTCCCCAGGGAAATGCCTAGTTCTGGGACAGTCAGAAGATGACTACAGTGAGACTGGAATATCTTAGCATTGGAGAACACAAGAGTGTAAAAAAATATACAGAATTAAGTCTCAGAGAACACAGATATCAGCCTGCATGGCTACTCATCAAAAATTGGGTGATTTTTAAATTAATAATAATGTTGACTGAGATAAAAACACGTGAAATATTGCGAAATTCATAAATTCACAAACAAACGATAATTAAAAAATATTAGCTTTCTTTGAGGGAGAAAGATGAAAATACTAATCCTTGTTTTGAAAACTGGCAAGCATATAATTCATGAAAGGAAGTTTATCTTAATAAAAGAAGTCTTTCAACTAATAACTGAGAAGAATGAAAAGATTGGATAATCACTGTTCCCACAAAGTAATACATTAAATAATAATCCTCAGTGACTACCAACTTCACAAGAATAAAGATAATTGAACATTCTTTTTTATTTTTTATTTTATTTATTTTATTTTATTTTATTTTGGTTTTTCAAGACAGAATTTCTCTGTGTAGCCCTAGCTGCCCAGGAACTAGCTACTGTAGACAAGGCTGGCCTCTATCTCACAGAGATTCACCTGCCTTTGCCTCCTGAGTGCTATGATTAAAGTCATGTGCTACCACCGCTCAGCTTGATAATTGAACATTCTATACCACCTGATGAAAATATGACATATTGTAAGAGCCCACCTCATCAAAATTCAAGCCAGATCCCAGAAAGGCTGGAACCACTATTAATATACAATAAATAAATAATAAATAAATAAATAGATAAATAATCTCCCACAGAGGACAGATGCTCAGGCATACAAACTGTTGAAATTTCAGATTTAGGAAACTCCGAAAGCAAACTAACGGGTGAATTACAATAGGAAAAACAATGGTGAGCAGAATAAACTTTATATTAAAATACATCTATGAACCAGTTATAATTTATAGATTGTGTTTGAATCCTGATTCAAACAAACAGTGAAAGCTTTTATGAACCAACTGGGGCAAATTGTAGAGTGGCTTTTCCTAGATGTAAGGCATCACCATCTTCTAGGTGTGCTGATAGCATCATGGGTGGGCAGGGCTTTAATTGAAGAGGTCCTTCCTTGTCATTTAGACATTCCTGCTGATATGTTTATGGGAGAAATATGATGCTGAAAGTTGCTTCCAAACAGTTCAGTGGCAGACAAGAGAGTGACAAACTAGTCAAAATTGTTGAGCCTGAGTAATAGGGGCTTAGGATTTTTACAGAGTTCTGTTTCTGTTCATACATGTTTAAACACTCCCATACTTAAACAAACAAACAAACAAAAAACCTTTCTAGGTTTTAAGAGAAACCTTTGAGCTTTTAAAAGGTGAAATAACAGTTAAGGATGTTACAGAGTACCCTTATTGCTCATTTTCAGCAAAGATACAGAGACTATACAATTCCAGTTCCATACAGAATACACTCAGAGGTATAACACAAGAGATGAAGGTCTATGCTCCAAAATGAAGACTAATTATCTCAGAGCTGCAGGTACTATTTATGACTTTTTTCTTCATATGATACTTTATTTTATACCTTCTTTATAATCATCACATGTGTTTCAGTCCAATATTATGTTTTACATCTGTTCGCATAATTTTCAGGATCAAACTCTACCCATCCTGAACAACTTATAACCTAAAATGTGGTCAGAAGTTCACGACAACATGCCAGGGATTGGCAGCTGTCTAGTGGATGGCAGATGCCTTGCCTTTCATCTGCTGTTCAAGCCCTTGTAAAACACACCTAGCATCCTGACTTCAGTCATCTGAACTAGGTGTAGTCAGGTACTCCACACGATACTGTGATTTGGGTTTGGTTACACATTCACTTGGTGCATAACTAGGGAGAAGGGTGAAATCGTCAAACAAAGATTTAAATGTTCCCAAAAGACTGAATTCTGCTCAGGCTCTTCACTTCCACATCTGTATGACAGGACAGTTTTCCCAGGACTCAAAGCAACCACTAGAAAGGTAGTGAAGAGACAGACACTGACGAAGCTATGGGGTTCTTCTAAGCCTGGGTTTAGTTGTCTCAGAACTTGTTCTAATTAAAATCAGCAGAAGACATTCCATCTGTTTGGAGATGGGCTTGAATTGTTTTAGTTAACGGGATGGAAACAGTTCTAAGGGTGAAACAGAATGTAAGTAGAACGTATGTGATTGTTTAAGTTTTGGAAGGTAAGTACTCAACCACTCACCAAACACTATCCATCATCAGAATACCAGGACAGACAATGAGAAACCAGGATGGCTTGGTAGATGACCATGTCCCTGGCCTCCCAGAGTGAGAGGGTGACTGGGAAAGACCTGAAGAACCATCACAAGTGTGAATGACTTGTGGATGGAGAGAAGAGGCTACCTGACAGCCCCATGCTGGTGGTCAAAGCGAGACTTTCTGAGCTGAAATGTGAGAGCTAGAGGGGTGCTTATGTCACCCCAAGAACTGAGGAAGTAAGTGGGAGAAAATGCAACAGGCAGAAAATCATTTGTCTGAGGTTGTACTTAATAGAAATAGCAGTAACAACAACAGAACTGGGCCACAGGCTAGGAATTCAAATCAACGTTCTAGTGGAAGGCAGACTGTGTGTGGATAGTTCAGGTCTTAAAGGTCATTTTAAAATGATGGATTTTAGGCAGTAATTGCTAATTTCATGGAGCGCTTACACAAACCACACAAATTCTAGGATCTTCATGGAGTCACTCATCCGGTCTACATAGTCACACTATGAGACTAGTGTTGTTATTCCCCTAGATGGAGACATGGAAGGATAGGAAAGATAAGTAACATGTACAAGCTCCCTCAGCTAGCGAGGTTTAAATTGTAGATCTGTGTGCTAATAATCTATGGTATCCTATTGCATTTTTGTATGACACTAGCTGCCATGTTGGCAATGGATGGCAGGGATGGAATGAAAGGGAAGACAATCCAGCAGGTCACATGAGTTATCTGCTTCCCATTGCCCCATGTACCTTATGTAATTACTACATCATGAAGAGGAAAGACAGTCCAACTCACTGGTCATAAGATCATTAGTTAGTGATCCCCTTGACAAAGTGACATATGAATTCAATTTAAGCATTCATTCAGTGCCTCAGAACATCACCAAGAAAAAACATTATGAATTAATGTTTTATAATTATTTGTTTTTAATTTATGTACATTTGGTGTTTTTCCTGCATATGTGTCTGTATGAAGGTATCTGATCCTCTGGAATTGGAGCTCTAGACAGCTGTGAGATGCCATGTGGGTACCAGGACTTGAACCTGGGAACTCTGGAAGAGCAGCAATTGACCTTAAACACCAAGCCACCTCTCCAGCCCCTATTGCTAATTTCTATACACTAAAGAGCTATAGCTAGAACAAATAGAGAGTTGACTGTGGATTGTTAGTTTTGACCCCACACACTGGCACTGGGCTTTCTGTCAGAGCTTAGCAATGTTTCTTACATAGAGGCACATATATCTGATCACATTACAAAATGAAAATGTGTGATCGAAAATGTTCATGAGTGAAGTATTAAAAGTTGCACCTTCAAACTACTAAACAATGTATTTTCTCCATATATCGTGGTGATGCTACTTATTTCAACCTCTCCCTGCTGACAAAATAAGAATAATTCAGCAGATTAGTGAGCTATAACCCCTAATCCTTAGCCCCTTAAAAGTACAAGAGTAACAGAGATTATCTCTGTATCAGTCAGGGTTATCTAGACAAACAAAATTGATAGAATGAATATATATGCTACATATTTATATAACATAAATATATTTATATAATTATGTAAATATATAGCCTATATATAATTTGTATGGCTAAATATAATGTAAATTATATTTTTATGACATATATTTATATTCAAATAAATGCATATATGTGCAGATATATATATAATAAATACCATACATGTGTATGTATATGCATTTGTTATACAATATTATATGATAGATAATAATGTATATATAATGTATAAGGTATTTATTAGAATGGCTTACAGGCTGTGGTCCTGCTAGTCCAACAAAGACTGTCTATCAACCGAAAGTCCAAGAACCCAGAAGTTGCTCAGTCCACAAGGCCAAATGTCTTCGTTGTTCTTTAGTATATATTGGAATCCCAAAGAAGTATGCTCTAATGCCAGTGAAGAAATGGACTTCCCAGTGAGAGCAAAGATAAGCAGGTAAAGAGCAAAAGTTTCCTTCTTTCATGTTCTTTATATAGCTTGCCATCAGAAGGCATGGCCAGATTAAATGTAGATCTTCCCATTTTAAAATATACAGTTTAAAGGTAGATCTTCCCATGTCAAATGATTTAACTAAGAAAAAAATCCTTTATAGGTGTGTGTAACTGCTTGGACTTTAGTGAATACCAGATATAGTCATACTGACAATCAAGAACAGCCATTACAGTCTCCCTTGGGGAATTATTGTTTTGTCCCTGATGTACTTGCACACAAAAAGATCACTTTGCTTATATTTAACAATTCTAGCTATTTCCCAGATCTTCTGAGAGCCTGGAAATCCTGAAGGATAGCTGCCTTTCTTCTTTTTTCCAATACGTCAATTTGTGTATTAAACTGATGGCTGCCTGGTTCAAAGTGGTACTGGTACTGAGTGAAGATATTTATAGTAGTAATTCTGTTTATTTCTGTTTCCAAGCTCAAGTATCAGTATTTGCGCATGCATTAAAAAGATGTTAGTACCCAGTTTGTGGAATGCTGTTGGCCATGAGGTCCTGTAGACTCACAAACATTATAGGCTATTATCAGTGTGGTTGCTTACCCTCCAGCAACTAAGACACTACTGCTGAAGGCAATACATACTTGAGTCATATAACACATATCAAGCTGGTGGTGCCAAACTGAAGCTTCACCCCCACAAGCTACTAGAACGTGCTGTGCACAGTACCAGAGGAGAAAAATACCCATCAGTCTTACCCATCTGTGAACTCTAAAAGTGCAATAACCACTGGTCTGGTGAGACATGCCCACTGATGCAGTGACATGAATATCATGGGAGTGAGCAACCACTTCCTGATTAGATTTAAGGGCCTCTCCACAAGTACAAGCAAATACCTGGGCATCATTATTGGGGTCAAGTACCTGTGGCTAAACAGGCAATAAACTATAGAGAACTTACTACTCTTAAGCTGCTAAATGGATATATTATTAATTAGCTCCTAAAGATATATTATTATACTCATAGATTAGTGCTTTCCTCAACAACTATCAAAGAAGATTCTTGTTGCAATAGATGGTAAATAACAGACAAATAGTTAATCAAGATGAAGAGGATAAGAGACTAAGGAATGTTTAGCCTTAAATCTGTATCACATCCCCTTTTCCAAAGGTGCTGTGGGACAATGGTCTTGTACCCTGTAAAGATTTGTCACTTGTATTGTTTTAACAAAACACTGATTTGCCAGTAGCCAGGCAGGAAGTATAGTCAGGGCAACCAGGCAAGAAGTATAGGCAGGGCGATGAGAACAGGAGAATTCTGAGAAGGGAAAGGCTCAGTCTGCAGTCATCACACAGACTCAGAGCAAGCAAGATGAGAATGCCTCACTGATAAAGGTACTAAGCCACGTGGTTAACACAGACAAAAATTATGGGTCAATGTAAGTTATAAGAGTCAATAAGAAGCATGAGCTAATGAACTAACCAGTTTATAATTAATGCAGGCTTCTGTGTGTTTCTTTGGGACTGAACAGCTGTGGGACTGGGTGGGACAGTTTAGTTTTCCTGTCTACCTCTATTCTGTCCTGCCATAGGCCAAAGCAGCTTCTTTATTAATCAATGGTAATAAAATACATTCATAGCATACAGAGGGGAATCTCATATCAGAAGATAAGGAAGAAAGATTATTGTAAGGGCCAGAGACAGATGACTCCAATGAAACAGAATAGTGTTTTTAGATGTAGCAGGATAGTCACACATATCAGAGCACAACAGTTATGATAGTATGCACAAGGCCTGTGCAAGCCTCAAGTCAGACAAAGTCCAAGCACAGAGAGAGAAGTGAGCATGAAGTCCAACCCCAAGCAGAGGAGCTATTGGCAAATGATTGCCTTTCAGAAAGGAAGAGGTAGTTTTCCTTAAGGCTCGTGCTTAGATTGACCATCCCAGTGGATACTCATACATCTAAGAATATGGGGACAGCACAAATTCGACTAAGTATGTTTTTGTTTTAATGAGGACACAAAGTTAGGTGGGTAGGGAAGAGAAGATTGAATTTGGAGGGGTTTGGGGTAAATACTATAAAAATACATTGTATGAAATTCTCAAAGAATAAATTTTAAAATGTGCCAATGACCCCTGGATAGAAGAGTTTCTAAACACACCATTGTCATGGAGTGAAAGAAAACATCCTCAATGGGAGATAGAGCAGAGGAGGAAAGTACCTTCTCGCCTGGGTGAGCTCCTGGCACAGAGTGTTTGGTAATAATTTGAGACTCTATTGTGAATCTCTCATCGTCAAGGGGGCAGAAACTACTTCCTTCCTGATCCTCCAATGAGTAGGGTCAACCCTGCCACAGTATTGTATCCCTTCTGCCTATGCAGGAGGACTGAACCTCACTACTACTCTTCTTAGACGTCCCAAGGCGTGTTGCTTTTATCTATGATGCACTGGTCCCATTTCTTTTATAATATTGAAACAACTCTCTGAAGTAGGTATCATATTCCAATTTCAAAAATAAGAAAACTGAAATTATGGAGGCCAAAGGGCTCACCCTGACTTAGGGCTGGCAATGGGTACAGTTAGATTCAATGGGGATCATCTCATTGTGAGGCCCTTGTTCTGCCCCAGGGGCCAAGCTGCTTTGCCATTTCCATGACACTTTTTACTTTGTTCACACATGAACTCATTTCTCACAGACAAGCCCAGAGGAGTATTTTGTCACTCTCAGTTGCCATTCCCTAAGTGGACACTTGAGTGGCAGTGAGACCAAGTGATTAGTCCAAGGTCATACAGTGACTATGTGACTAGTAGTTATTTGACATCTTACCCCATGCTTGATGCCCAAACTGGCAGAGAGAGTAAGCACACTTTTGCAGCCCTAGGCCATATCTGGACCACCCAGAAAATGTATTGATTGGCCCTAGAAGCTAATCTTTATTTGGGGTGAGAGAGAGAGAGAGAGAGAGAGAGAGAGAGAGAGAGAGAGAGAGNGAGAGAGAGAGACAGAGAGAGAGACAGAGAGAGACAGAGACAGAGAGAGAGAGATACAGAGAGAGGAGTTCAGGGTATCCTTCCCATGTGCTCTTGTACTCAGTGTAGATACAGAACATAATGTCACAGTATTCCCAGAACTACCAAAGGTTAAGACTAGTGTGCAATTTGGAAACTTGGGGTTCCATGAGGGTCATGAGGTTCACAAGAAGAAAGAGTTTCTGGAGATCACCCAAGGATGTGATGGCTTTGTCTCACTACTACTTGAGAACCATTCTGTACTCTTCATTCACAAATGATCAATGGAAACAGAACAAGGCTGTTCCCTTCTCATGCTATATGTAAGTCCAGTACTGTTTCGACCATAACCCTCAGGAGAAAGTGTTGGACACCTATTAGAGGCAGAGACTGTTCGTTCATTTCCAGGCTGTCCAGACCCAAATAATCACACAGAAACTATATTAATTACAATACTATTTGTCCAATAGCCTAATTGTATTCCTTGCTAGTTCTTACATCTTGAATTAACCCATTTCTATTAATCTATGTATTGCCACGAGGCTGTGGCCTATCAGTAAGGTGTCATCTGGTGTCTGTCTCCTTCGGCAGATGCATGCCATTTCCCTGACTCCACCTACTCTCCTTTTATTTCTTTGTTTGGATTTTCCACCTGGCTTTACTCTGCTAAGCCACCAGCCTAAACAGCTTTATTCATCAACCAATAAAAGCCACACATATACAGAAGGACATCCCACATCAACCTGTTGGTTTCTTATGAGCCATGCGGCCTCCCTTAAGTCCCTTCCACAACAAGGAACACATATTGATGTCAGTGACAGAAGGATATCCTAGCCTTCTGATATGGCACCCTACAGACTTCCCAACAAGGAGAGCAAAAAGCAGTAGTATAAAAACCAGCTCATGTCCACTGCAGCACTGATGTGAGAGAGGGAGTGAAAAGGGTCAGTTTTCCCTCAGCCTAAGTTAGCTGCAGAGCTATTCACAATTTCTCAGACTTTAATAAGGTGTCCTACTGAAGGGAACACAAGGTGGGAGGTGCAATTTATCTGCCATTTTGGAGAGTTAGCAAAAAGATTGTTGAGCATGAATGTTTAAATTAACAATGCCAAAGCTGCATTAAGGAATTCTGACTTCAGTTCAGTTATCTCCAATAAAGTGATAGAACTGTTTTTCTCCCTTAGAAAATCATTGAGTGTCAGGGTACCTGAGTAGCCCTGAATCCTATCTGCCATTAGAAAATGAATGTTTCTTCTCTATTAAAACTATAAAATCTTCAAATTCCAACAGTCCCTCAGCACTTCCAGTGATCTTTTGTCCACTGTCTACTGAATGCTTTACAGATTCATTAAAGACCAAGTGAAATGGACCACCTTCTATGCCCTCTACATCCCTTTCCTTTTAGCCTAATTATGATACAGTTCATCATTTATCCAGCCTAGAAGGTCAATGACAAGGAAAGAAGGCATGGTGGCCTGGGATCAGCCATCTTGGGGAGCATATTCTACTTCATTCCATAGGCATAATTTCAGGAATAATACCAAATCTCCATGCTCTTCTCTGCATTGTACATGATATTACCCACCTCAGAAAAAACAGCTATAAAGGCTGACGTGACATGATGGGAAGTGCCTAGCACAGTGCCTGGTACACTGCTAACCTACTAGATAAGATGTGAGAATTTCCTCTCATGGGCTTATGGAGATCCTCCATTCTGTCATACTTGCACACTACAGCAAGTGACAATTTTTTGTATTGCTCAATGCTGTGATAGACAGTGTGTTTCATGACTGAATAAAGAACAGAAATTGTGACACCAAGGATAAACGCTAAGTGAGCCAGCTGAAATCATGCCCTCTAGGGAATAGCTTCTTCTTTTTAGAACTCAGTGTGGGGGAGGTCTTACTTTATGGCAGGTCTACCATCCAGTGATGACTCTGGCTTAGATCTTTGGAGAGCATGTGCCAACTCCATGATGCAGAGGTACTAGCAGATGGAGAATGGAAATAAGCTATTCTAAAAGAATCTGAGGGAAGAATAAAAGGTAAGACCACAAATGTTAAAAACATTCCTAACCTATAAAACCTTGAGAAAATTTTATTTTTTTATTAAAAATTTCCACCTCCTCCCATTTCCCTCCCCCTCCTCTCCCCCTCCCTTTCCAGTCTAAAGAGCAATCAGGGTTCCCTGCCCTGTGGGGAGTCCAAGGTCCTCCCTCCTCCATCCAGGTCTAGGAAGGTGAGCATCCAAACAGNGGTGCCCCTCAATAGAAGAATGGATAAAGAAGGTGTGGCACATATACACTTTAGTTTTACTCAGTGGTAAAAAACAATGACATCTCAAATTTTGCATGCAAATGGAAAGAAATAGAAAACACTTTACTGAGTGAAATACCCCAGACACCAAATGATGAATATGGTATGTACTTACTCATAAGTGGATTCTATCCATAAATAAATGACATTGAGCCTATAATTCTTGATCCTAGAAAAGCTAAATAAGAAGATGAATCCAAAGAAAATCATACAGATATCCTCATGGATATTGGAATTAGACAAGATTGCCAGGCAAAAGTTGGGAGCATGGGGGTGGAGGTCTGTTGGGTGTAAGGTGAGATGGGGAGAGAGAAGGAAGAAGGGGAGTATTTGGAGAGCTTGGGGGAATTTGTTGTTTGGAATGGAGGAAGGGTGGATATGGGATCAGGGAAGTAGATATCTTAATTAACAGAGCCATTTTAGGATTGGCAGGAGACTTGACTCTAGAGGGGTTCCCAGGTGTCCAAGGAGATGTCCACAGCTTGT
>LOEQ01003003.1:115035-130485 GCA_001685075.1 Bramus lutescens | reverse complement strand
GAAGGAAGAAGGAAGAAAAAAGAAATCAGGATGAACAAGCCAAGGGGACCAAGCCCATAAGCAGCACTCTTCTTAAGTCTCTGCTTCAGTTCCTGTCCCCAGGGTCCTGATGTAGCTTCCTATGACGGCGGACTATACTTAATTTGCAAGCCAAATAAACCCTTTCTTCCCCAAATTGCTTTTGGTCATGGTACTTCATCACAGTAACAGAAAGCAAACTAAAATACCACTTGTTGCAGTATGAATAAGACTATCCCTGGGGAGGAAGTAGGATGCTAAATGCAACCACCTGTCTCACTGACAATAACAGACACCACGCATGGTTGTACTGATTCCGTCTGATTTCTTCACTTATTTCATCTCCTCAGATGAAGAACCTGAGGCTCGGAGAACATGCATGGCCGAAGGGCACAGAGAGAGACAGAATCCAAGCTCACCACCTTCATCCCTCTGCTGTGGAACAAATGACTCAACCGCCTGAACTCACACTGTTAGCGTGAGTCAGCATGCCCAAGAAATACATTTTGCTGAGCAAATTTCCAATTTCTAATGTACACAAGGCAACAATCAAAGATAAACCCATTAAAAGATACAAGATTGAGGGGACTTTCAAATTTCCCTCCTGCAAACAAAACCCAAAAAGCATTGAGAATCAATGCCAAGTTTCTCAAGTAAGAAAACCCCTAACAACTAGTTTCTGGGCCTTTGGGTCTCAATGTCTCATCTACTAAATTTTGAAAACTGACTGGTTTTTTCCATCTCTAAAATGGCTAGCCTAGTCCAAATGGTTGCATAATACTTACTGTTTATCCTAACAGCAAATCCTTGACACTCGGTGTATTTACTAAATAAAACGATAGCAAGTACTAGTTAATGAACATCAAACATACTTAACTGACAGTATCTTGAGGTTTATCTGTGAGAGTAGAATTACCATCCTCACTATATAAAGACTAAAACTGAGACTCAAAGTGCCTGATTTGAGCTAAGGTTTGAACCTGCACCACTATAAACCAATAGCTTCTACCTCTTTCCCAGTCAGGATCCCATAAGATCTGGTATTAGGACTCTTGGTGGAAGATGGCATATTGTTCAGGCTGCTCATGTTTGTGAGGGACAAAATGAAGACGGCAAGTGCGTATCCAGCAGGTGTGGTATAGAACATTCCTTCACATTGAAACCATCAACCTAGGGGAGGCTCCTTAAGACTCAGGAAGTAAAATGAATTTACAAGGCTCAAGAAGTAAACACCTCACAAATCTCAGGACTGGTTCACTGAAGACTTGAATGAAATCGTTCCTTTGGTCTGTCTGTCATCAATGCTCAAATGAGGTGAATAGACGGGTGTTCACATCTTCTTGGGAAAACCAAATATGAGGAGGGATGTCCCAGTATTCTGGGCCACCTTCGCTGTAGAAACTCTGTACCTCAGTGAAACGCTGTAGCGTTCCGTCAGTAATAGCAAAGTAGCCAGCATATGACGATGCCTAAACACAGGTTAGAAAGTCTGGTAAGGGCTTTCAACATGCACGCTCTCATCTGATCCTCACTATTATGTAATGTCAGTCATTATCGATCCCCATTTTGCAGATGAGGAAACAGAAACCAAGGTCAGCCACATGCATTTGTTTGAACATATCCCCTAAATGTTGTGGGTTGATAGTGGAATCCCCAAATTTCTATGCTGTCAATTTAGAAAAGGAACTTTGCGGTTTAATTTATTAGGTAATTCTTCTGTATGTAGTGTCCAGGGTGTCTTTAGAAGAGAAAAGAGGAGCTGAGACCCCATATCTGCTATGGCTGTCCATGCACTGTGGACCAACTACATTAGGGTATAACAAGAAATTCCCGTTAGAGTTACTTCTGTCTTCTAGAAATTTCCAGCCTCCAGAAAGAAACATGTGCCAAAAAGACTTCTATTCTTTATAAAATACCCAGTTTTCAGTACTTGGTTATAACAACAGGAATTAGACTAAAAATGTTGTCTAGTTACAGAACTGGTGTGGTGGTCAGAATGGGGTGGCCGCCATAGGCGCATATATTTGAATGCTTGCTGTCCCATTGGTGGGACAGTTTGGGAAGGATTAGAAGGTGCAGCCTTGTTGGGAGCAGTGTGCCACTGGGGTGAACTCTGAGGTTTCAAAAGCCTATGCCATTCCCAGTTTGCCTGCCCCACCCCTGTTCTCCTTGTAGGTAAGAATAAAAACTCTCAGCTGCTGCTCTAGTGGCATGCCTGCCTACTTGCTGCAGGATATGGGATTCCCCTCTGTATGCTATGAATATATTTTACTGCCATTGGTTAATAAAGAAGCTGCTTTTGGCCAATGACTTAACAGAACATAGCCAGGCTGGAAACGAAATATAAAGAGACTAGGCAGAGTTGAAGAGAAACCATGTAGCTGCTGGATTAATGGAAGCTTGCTGGTAGGCCACAATCTTGTGGTAATGCACAGATTAATAGAGATGGGTTAATTTAAGATGTAAAAGCTAGCGAGAAATATGCTTAAGCTATTGGCCAAACAGTATTGCAAATAATATAGTTTCTGAGTGATTGTTTCTGGTCTGGGTGGCCGGGAATGAATGAACAACCTCTGCCTACAGCTACAATGCTTCTTATCATGATGGTCACGAACTCTGACCCTTGGCAAATGTAAGCCCCAATCAACATTTTCTTGTATCAGCTAACCTTGTCACAGCTGTAGAAAAGCAACTAAGACAGCTGGGATTCAAAAACCAAGCAGTCTGGCTTCAGGAGATGAATAACCTGAGGTTGCCCTGCTCCAAGCATCTGTGTGTGTCTCCATCTCCCCAAATATCCCTTGGGCTATTGATAGGAGAATGGTGGCACCAAGACCTAAGAGAGAGAAGCCCAGTTCTGGCGCCTAGTGAGGCCGCACTAGGCTTGGTGCTCTCAACTTAGAGCATCATTTCCCTTTGAGACCAGCCTTCTGCTTAGCAGCAGCACACTAATCATGGTAGCGAGGAGGCAGAGGCCAAGCATCTAGAGAGAGCCTCTGGGTAAACAAGGAGTTCGTATGGGTCTAGCACCAAGGCGCCTGGTGCTAGCCAGATCTACTCTTTGGTCAGAAGAGCCAGCTTCAGCACCCATTGCTGGCCAGCAAGCTCCTCGTCCCTGGCCTTGTCAGTGAGATAGGTGGGAAAGTTCCACGCCTGGCACATGTTCTAATCCACTTTATAAATGGAGAAGAGGATTGAGAAGGAGCAAGGGCCATCCAAGACCAAATACTACTTTACAAACTCTGGGAAACTGCTTTGTGTGCATGCTTCATTGAACTTCAGAGAGTGGCAGCATCAAGAATCCAGGGTTCGGGTCCTCCTAGGATGCACGTCTCCCAGGGACAAGAAGACTACTCTATTAAAGGCTGAAACCGTTTCTTTATGATTTCCCCTGCCTACCCACCCACCTTTCCCACACTGAAGGAATAATGGAGCAGTACTGAGAGTTTTGCCTATGGGTGGAGCTCAAACACGAGAAAGGCTCCCTTACCACCTTAATATTTGCTCAGAGAGTCTGGTTCTGGACTTGCCTGAGGAGGCCCATAGCCTCCCTGCACGGGTTCAATATCACATTAAGCAAAACACTAGGAGTCTATAAGTGACAGCAGCATCTTTCTCACTTTCAGGAGGGGCTAGATACTCTTAGAGACTGTCCACACTTCCAGCCAGGGCTTCCCACAGAGGCACTACTGCTCCTTCTGACATTTGTCACTTCTTCGCTTAAGGATCTTCAACACTCCCACTACCACCAGCATGGCCAAGACAAGAAAACCTAACCTGACTCATTATGTAGCCTCCCCTGCCAGCTTTCAGCATCTTCTGGCCTTCATTTCAAACTCACCTAGCTGCCATGCAGTTTGGGCTGCTCTATGCCGACTCCTCTCTGCTGGAAGTGCTCCTGCATTCGTCAAATCAGTTGGCACGCTAGATGGCTTGTTTCCACATCAAGGTTGGCTCTTCACACTTTTCTACAGGCCGGTTACATGCATCATACGTGAGTTTCAACTGGCACCTGCTCATGACACTGTGCTGAAACTGCTCTCTGTTCCTCCTGACTCCAGTGCTTTGGGAGTGGAGAATACACAAAGGCTAGCAGCAAAAGACAAATTGATATCTGTAACCATTTCGTGTCTTATAAAGGATCTAACACACACACACACACACACACACACACGCACACAAACCACAATTAATTATTATGCCAAACTTTTCCTTTTAGGATCACAAACCAGCCCTAAATCATGACACGGCGACTTATTAGTTTGGAATTCTCGGTTTAGTTTAGGCTCAGTTTTGACTAGCTCTTTTAACTTAAATTAACCTGTTTAATTTTTATCCACCCTTTGCCTCCAGGCCTTTGACTTTTCTTTCTGTAAATCCTACTTTCATTGCTTCTCATAGCTGCTGGCTGGCAGCTACATGGCTGGCCCCAGGGGTCTCTCTTATCTGTTCCTCTCTTTTTCTTCTTCTCTCATTCTTTCTTCTCTTCCTGAGCCTAGATGTCTCTTCCTATTTATTCTTTCTGTCTGGCAGCCCCACCTATCTATCTCCTGCCCGGCTAATGTCCATTCAGCTTTTCAGTAGACCAATCAGGTGCCTTAAGCAGGCAAGGTGAAATAAACGCAACACATCTTTACACAATTAAACACACATTCTTACATCATTAAACAAATGCAGCATTAAACACTCCATTGCACAGTTAAAGTAATATTCTGCAGCATAAACAAATGCAACACAACTTTGCCTATGTAAAATAATATTACACAACAAATTATGCTTTTGAATTTGCCTACATTGAATCACTTGGTTTGCTTTTAAATCTCATTAAAAAGTGACTTTGAACCCTTTCTGCTACAGGATCACAAGTGGGTCAAGACATCAGTCCAAGGAACATACCGCACATGTTGCATATAACATACAAGGTCCCTTCTTATAGGTATGTCACTCCAGAGCCTGAGCTGTATCTGACAGAAAGGAGGGTGTGGAAGGAGGGAATCTAGAAGTCAGAAAGACAGTCTTGTTTACAGAGGAGGATCAGTCCTATTAGTGACTCTTGCCAGAACATAGACAGATGGCTTGGAAGTTCTGAAGCCTCTGCTTTTATACCTTGGCCCAAGCTGCCAGTCTCTGTCTAGAGTCAACTATAGAGTAAGAAGCCATAAGCATCTCTGTGCTTCTCTTATCTCCTTCAGTGCTCTTTGGAACTCTCTAGCTATTCACCAGCTACAAACTATTCCTCATTCACCATTTTCACCAGTGACCCCATCACCCCAATATATATCCACATTCCCCAGTATAATCTCCTACTTCCTCTGCTCAGAACACTATGGCATGTGTCATGTTCTTCCAACATGGGAAGAACTGTATGCAGGTTTCAGTGCACCCACTGTTCAACCTGGAGAGTTCCATGCTCACTGTGGTCTGTGGTATTCTCACTCCCAGAATGAGTGTACATTGTCCCCTTTTTTACATTCTATCACTCATTAGGTCTAACTGACAAAAATATTCACATGGAGACAGCCTTATAAAGGCCCTCTCATCTGGGTGTTAACATTAGCCTCCTTGAACTTCAAAGCAATGCACAGATCATGGGTGAATAATCAGGCACAAGGGATGAGAATAAACTTCTAGACGTGGAAAAAGAGGACCCCTCAAATCACCCCCAAAGGACATTATATGAACTCAGTACAACCCAGGCACATATATAAAATTCAGCCCCAACAGACACACTCCTTCCCACGTGTCTTACCAGGGACCACATTTATGTATCAGGTACACATGAACAGCTGCCCCATGATGAAGGAACACTCTCACAGAACAGCACTGTCAGGTGTCTGATGCTAAGTATAGTGCCATGCTCGCCTATCTCATTACAGTGCTTCAGGCAAGCCAAGTCATGGAGTTACTTAGGTTGATTCAGTGATACCAGACTGCTTTTGCCCTCTTATTGGCAAGCATCTATCACTAGAATCTACTTCTATAGTGTTCTGGGCTAGTGTTAAGCCTCTTCGGAAGCTCCAGATCCTATCAGTTCACAGGAGCATGAGTGGGCCACAAGGGGCAATAATTCAGGGTACTCAAGAGTATGCAATAACATCATAGCACTTAGGAGGCTGGGATGGTCCACGGAGCTAACAAGGATGCTTGCCTCCAGGGTGGAGACCTAGGGAAACCATGACTACAAGAAGCACTAGGCATCACCAGGGAGAATTGCTGAGCCTCATATCATAAAAGTTATCATCTCACAGGGGAGTCGTTGTTTCTCTGATTTGTATCTAAATATTAGGTAAAATGAGTGCTGGGTGGAGAAGGGCACGCACGGGCATTTAAGTCATTTAAAGTTTATGTTTTTACAGCACAGCAGAGATCAGCATCATCTTTCCAACTGCAATTAGTAGACAGAGCAGTCTGCCAAGCTGCTGTGTAAATTGTGCCTATTAAAAGAATCTACACCATGCAATGATTGATCAACACTAAGGATTTATTCACTGAGTGAACATTGGGTTTTACTTTTGCCATTACCCAGGGTGATCCATAACAATTTAGATAATGTACTCAGACAGATGCATTCACAACCTGCTGTCAGAGTCCTGCCTTCAGGGTGCCTGGCCTGAAGAAGGGAAGATGGTTATCGATACTGGTCAGGAGAGAGCCTAGAACTCATCGGGTCTCTGATCTGCCACCCTGAAGAAGGGCTCATGCTACAACCAAAGAGAAGAAGGCATGGGGTAGAGCTGAAGCCTGCCTCCCAGCAGCACACAGAGCCTATCTACAGGCATCTTTCCATCACCATCCTCCTCATCTGTCAATGGAAATGACCCAGCTATCACAGGAGAGGAGGGAGAAGGCTTTGTAAGTTAAACTGAGAGCGTGATAATGGACCTAGAGAGATGCCGCTGTTCACAGAGGCACAAGTGCATGCATGTATAGGTTTCTCCCTAGCACACATGTATGCATGTGCATGCATGCACACAGGAGACTGCCTCTGACACTAGCAGCAAGCTTCTCTCCTTCAGCATGGCGTGAGTCTTCTTCCTTCCTCTTATCTTTCTTGGCTGGCACCAGATGGTGCTTAACACTTCGTTCCTAATCAGGTGACAGGCACTGGCATTGCTCCTCACCACTGCCAGCCTATGTTGAGTGCTCTGTGTCTGCAGGCTTTCGAATGGAAGGCCTCTGGAGGGCGCTGCAGATGTTGTTCTATGGAAAACCAGTGAAAACAGGGATGGACTCCGCCCACTCCATAGGGCTCACACCCCCACCCACATACCCATTGTTCCCACTTCCCATCTGTTTCCTGGGAGCTCCCGCAGGGTATCCCAGAGGCTCCTCCTAAGAGGACATGCCACATAGAAAACCCACTTTCTCCCATAAGCTACTGCTCCAACCTTCATCAGTGATGGCTGTCATCTTTGCCGCATACGTATTCATTCAGGCTAAGACCTCAGTCATCTTGACACGCCCCTTCATCCATGCTGTGGTTACTCTGCATTAGTACTGCCCTATAGCACCCGTCTCCTCCACTCCACTGCTGCCTCCAGTCCATCATTCTCTACTGCCTCCTCACACCAATCTCCATCCGAACCTCCCCAGCACTTTCCGCAAACACAAATTCAATCATGTCTTTCTTTCACTTTACATTCAGCAAAGGCATCAAAAAGTAGGCTGGGCCCAGAGAGCTTTTCCTAGGAATGTGACTGGCAAACATTTCTTAAAAGACCTCTGACAATGCCATCTGCATGCTCTAGGCTCCCCAGAGAAACAGATCCAACAGTGTGCGCGTGCACACACACACGCACACGTGCATACACAAGTGTGCATGCGCAAAATGTTGTGTGTGCACATGTGTGTAAAGAATTGAGAGACTAAAATATTTTAGAAAATTGGCTATGTGATTTTGGGGGGAGCCCTAAGAAGAGTTGATTTTGCTATTCAATTTCAAAGGCACTTGGGATCAAAAGCCCTTCTTGTTCAGTGAAGGAAGCCTTTCAAAGAAAAACTCCGAGTGCACACAAACAAACTGCTTTATTCTGTCTAGCAAGTTCAATATTAAACATATCTAAAAAGACACCTTGTGAAAGCACCCAGAATAATATTTAGCCAATACCTAAGCAGCTTAGCTTAGGTGATGAGACAGACCCACAAGGCTGACCATGACAAATCTGTCTTCTCTGGTAATGGAAGAGGCCTGAGAGGGAAGCAGAGCTTATCTTCCTCCTGTGTCTGATATGAACTCATCTAAGTGACTTCGGTAGAGGATTCTAAAACTTCAGAGTGGGGGGACACCCGAGGACCCTGTCATAGGAGCTCGTCTTAAAATGATGGAAAGAGAGCTCCAAAGAAGGCAAGAATCCTATATAAATGCAATCATCTAGAAAGAAATGCAGGTTGTGTCTTGATTCACCAAATACTCTAAATGATGACAACATTGAAGAATATGGAAGTTGAGTTTTCCTGTAATGTGACATTTATCAATGAATACAGATAGAACTCAACTTGAAATAGTTCCATTTTATGACATTTGACCTTATAATGACAGGAAAGCAATAATAACTCTAATTTTAAAGTTTGGTTGTTTCCCAGACTAGCAATATGTAGTATGAAACTCACCTGCAGTGCTAGGTAGTGAGAGCAGTTACAGTTGCCGCTGCTCTGCAGTCAATATGGTAAATGCACAATGCTCTGCAGCATGATGTTGTCAAGTTATGGTGTTCAGTAGGTTAAGCATATTCAGTGTATATTCAAAATGATATTTTCCATTTATGAGGTGTTCCTGGAACCTAACACTGCTACAAGGGGAGGAATACCTGCACCTATTAGTAAGGGGACCAAATGTCTACTGTCAGTCATATTATGATGTGCATGTGACTCCCGGGGGATGTAGGAGGAAGGCTGGGGGTCCCGTACATTAGAAGTCTAAAGGGATGAAGAAGTGGGTGTGGCAGCTGTAACATGCCTTGAAGTTGCATTTCCATAGCTGTCATACAATTACTAACCATGTCACCTTATCCAGAGCTTTTTGACACAAAGACTGAAGATGAAGGGGACAATCCTTGATGACCTTCCCAGGCTGAATGTATCATTGCTTACCTACTTCCCAGTCTTTCTCTGCAGATATCAATCACCAGGGGTTTATGAAAGTGACCAATCAGGATCATACAGCAGGATGTAGGGGCTCAGCCTGGAACAGAAGTAACTGCAGACTACCGTCTTCCTTCTACCCATTGCCCTCCTTCCTTTCTCTTCAAAGAGGAGATCTCTGAACCCTCAGCTCCTCCAGGGAAATAGGGTCTCACACTTTATCTTAGAGGACAGGCTCTAAGCCTAGAGGAGGGCAAGCCTATAACTCATTCAGATCAAATGAATCCCTGCTTCTATTCCAGGCTACTTAGCATAAGCAGCACCCTACCTACAGGAGGGGCTCCGATCAAGAAAGACAGCTGTAAATATTGCCGCTCTAAGAGTCAGGCTAAATGTGTCCCCTCAAACATGAGGACCGGTTTAAAGAAGTGTCCCATTGCAGCTGCAAGGGGATTCCATCTGTGATTAGGCGACTGAGCAGAAGCATTCTACAGCTTTGAAATGTCTCCTAGACAACACACACAGAAAGAGGAGCCAACTGCCCAGCTGCTACCACCCAGGGTAAGGAAAGAAGGATGACATGGTGACTTCTTTCCTGAAAAACTGTGGAGAAAAGGGATATCCTGAAGTAATACTTTATAATTTTAGATCTGTTTCCCAGCCTCAACGAACATACCACTCTACTGCTTCCGTCCTTAAAATAAACAGAAGGGGCAAAAATAAGCCTGTACTAGGACTGGTCTGCATGGCTACCATGACGTCATCTTCCACTTCTGTTGGAGTTTTTTTTAGGAAAAGCTATCTCTGGCATAAGTCATGTGTTCAGAACTATCCCTGGAACAAAGACCCTCAAGAGTTCCCAGGTCCTGGAGTGGGTTTTGGCCTTGGGATGCTGGTCTATCTCACCTAAAACAAAACAGGAAAGCCAGGTCAGACTTGCAGTCTACCTTCGCTTATAGAGGAGGATCGAACAACACATCCCAGAACTCCGTGTCTCCTTCACATGCCCTGCACCCCAAGTGCCACCTCTCACCTCATACTGGGAGGCATCACTGCATCCTGGCATGGACAGTTTGATGAGCATGCCCCTACCCTGCACACTGCATCTCGTCTGTCTGAGCTCTATTGCATGCCCACGTCCACGTGGGCACCTGGTAAGTAGAGAGTAAATCTACCCAGCTCACAATTCTTAAAGGTGCTCTGTAGACCAGGCAGGAGACAGAACTGAAACCACATGGCCAGTGCTCCTGGAAGGTCAGAGACAGGGGTGTTATATGTGTGTGGCTTTGTACATGCATGTGTGCATACATGCAATCATACCATAGCATATATGTAGAGGTCAGAAGACAACCTCAGGTGCCAGGCCTCCTCTCCCAGCTTGTCTCAGATGGTCTTTCTTTTGTTGTTCACTGCTATGTGCACCAGGCTAGCTGGCTTGCAAGCTTTAGAAGATTCTCTTGTCTCTGTCCCCCATCTCAGTTCGGGAGCACCAGGGTTACTGATGAGTGCTCTTATGCCTTACTTTACATGGATTCTGGGGATTTGAACTAAGCAAAAGCTTTACCCACCCAGTCATCTCCCTGGCTAGGAGTATTATCTATTACCATGGCATGACTTTCATAGGTCCAGCCTTTTTCAGTTCTTTCTAGCCTCATTGGTAGCTCCCCAATCCAATCCAACCTCCTAGCCCTCAGAACTTCAGTGACTGTCACTCATGTGTGTGTGTTTGTCTGTGTGCATGTGCAGGTCCTGATTTCCAGTACTTCACAGCTTTCCCCACCACAGCGCACATAGAATGCTATGACCTCTGTACAGGGCACACAGTTAAACAGGAAGGTGTCACAGCTTCAGCATCACTTGGTCAGACTCAGACCATCCCAGGGATGAGACGCCAAACCAGCATATACTTCATCAATTGAGAACACATATAACTAGAGCTTCTAAACACTTACAGACTACAGAGACTCACACAAAGAGGTGGGGCTAAGACACAAGCCAGGCACACATCTAAAATGGGGCATTTATGAAAGAGCATCCTCACTGTAACCTATTCCCATACTATCTCCATCCATCTATCCTCACTGAGAAACACTGGATGTATCCTATTAGACTGTATATAGCTAGCCAGTGGGTCTTGAGCCAGTTTGAGAGACTGCCAGCTTTCTTAGCTTGGCACATAGAAAGATTTCAAGGCCAGCCTTGCCCTCCTCACTTCTTGCCAACTTCCTTCAGTAATTTCATGTCCTGAAGCTCTTAAAAACTCCAAGCCATCACCTTATCCAAGCCAATGCACCAGATACTTCCTGTCCTGCAGCCAGACACTTTTCTATATCTGACTAAAAGTCCAAGTCTCTAGTACAGTGCCTGCAGATATGACTAGACTGACCCCTTGGGCTGAGGACCCTCGGCAGCTGCTGTGTGTTCTCAGCTCTGTGACCAGTAGCACTGGCATGGGGCAGATGCTAGTCAATGTTGCTGAGCAGGCTTCAGTGGGGGAGCTCAAAGTCAATACCTCTGGCCAGGACAAGTGGTGAACACGGTGGCTGGCAGCATGCTTCTGCCAGGAATCCCTACATTCCTGACTAGAGCAATCGCCATCATCATCGTACCAGCATCCGATCAAAGCACACAGGTATGATTGACAGTCCCTGGGCTCTGTTTCAAGCCTCAGTTTTGAGCAATGCACAGGCTCTAACTCTACAATTCCTCTCTCCTCACCACGCTCATTATTCTTGTTGTGCTTCCCAGCTAGGCCAACAGAAATTCTACCCCGCCTGCTTTGCTCATCTAACCCTTGTGGTCCTCCTATCTCTGTCTTCTCTCATGCCTCCTGTCCACTCGGTTGAGAAATCTTGCTGACTTCACCTCCTCTGCATACCTGAATTGGCTTTGATTCTCCCATGGCCCACACTGAGGTCATGGTCCTGCACATCACCTATTTCTCAGGCTGTACTCCTTCATCCTTCTTCCTGCTTTCCAATCTTTTTCCTGTTTAGACATCACAGTGCAAGGTCAGCTCTTCCTGTAACACAAGCCTCGATGTTTATAAATAAGCATCTGTGGAAGACAGAGTAGGGCATTCTTTCTGGAGAGACAGCAGCGCGTTCCTTGGACAGAGTTGTGCCGATACTGTCTTTCTCCAGAATAAAGTTCAGACAGATTTTCTAACAGCCTCTTATATGATTGGGGTTTTCTAAGCTCACAGATCCTTAGCTGCTATAAAGTGTACCCACGAGACAGGAGCAAGAGGAATAAATGCAGACAGGAAGCCATTTCTGAGGAGAAGCTCCTGAGTCCGCTGATCCCTGTGATTACGCACCAAGCTAATTTGTTACAGACAGACACTTCACACTTCTGGACGGCAGCCAGAGAACGGCTTTAATGTCAAAACCAGGTGACACCCCTCTACTGTTCAAAATTCTACCATGAACCCCTATGTCAGTTGGAGGAAAACCCGAAGTCATTATAATGGCCTAAGACCCTGCATGGCCCACCCTCACCTCACCCCTCAGAAACTGCCCCCTTTCCAGTTCCTCTCTCCACCCTTGTGCTGATCCAACCTATAGCCTCCTTGCTGTCTCTCAGACATGCAAGCCCATGTCCTCCTGCAGACCTGTGACTTGACACTCTTGGTGCCTTCATACCCACAGCATTCTCCCCCTCACATCCTTAGCTCTCTCTTTAACATCACCTCTCTGAGACCATCCTTAGTCGCAAAAGTAAAAATGTACCCTCCTTCATCCTATCTTCCCATAACACCACCTCCCTAACAACAGACTCAGAAGGACCACTACTCTTCACCTTTGCAGATGCCCCTCTTGGCTCCGCTTCTGGGGACCTTTAATGACTTACACCAGCAGCTCCAGGCCAGCCTGACATGAGGGGTAGATGGGTCAGCACAGGCAGAGGTCCTGTCTGTGCGGCATGAGAAGAGCACCAGAGTCACAACATCACCTTCCTTTCGAGAGGAACTAGAACTGAGGGATCAAGTGGTGACCAGCACCAGCTGGTATAAATGTCAACCTCACATGGCGCTTGCAGAACGTAGGGAAGGGGGCATGGCAGCTCCTGTCGGTCACTTGGAAGAAGGCCTTCAAGGCACACAGAACCTGCCCCACCTGGCACACACGCTAGTGAGGCCTGGAAGAGACAGTTTGCTTATTCAACGGGTCCATTTTCTACAGCATCTTCTACTCTTTCCTTTTTGAGTTCGGTAACTCTGACAGGCCCTTTCTGCTATTTATGTTCAGGGTATTTTTAGTATTTTGCAATAAGATTTTCTTAAATTGAAACTTGAGATCTTAGCACTGTGTTGTCTGTAGTGCACCATGCTGTGTTCATAGATGCAGTTTATATATTTGGGTTTCAAAAGCCTCAGAAAAAGATATTTCAGTATTTGGCACTGAACATAACGTTTCCACATCACCTACAAGTCTCTGTGTCTCCAGGCACTGCTTTCTGTTCCCATCCTCCCTTGGAAGCAACCTTAAGATCCCAGAGAGCCAAAAGAAAGAACAGAGAGATGCAGCAAGATTCTCTCCCAAGCACATACCTTTTCCACCCATCATCACCTCTGCTGCACCAGCGGAACTGTGCAGAACCTTCTGGGCTTTTACTTCCTGCTTGAGATTCATCGGGTCTCAACAGGGGCTCACTTTGCAGTGTGCCTGTATGTAATGTCTGGCATGAAGATATTACATGACCCATACCTGCTGAAAGGGAGGGACCTGGCTCTCCTGCCCTGCTCTATGGATCTTCCACGTGTCCCCATGGGTGATGGTCCTGAGGAAGTTCTCTTCCCTCCATTTGTCCTTAGCTTGTCCATCTGCTGACAGACCTCCTGGCTTAGGTCCATCACTGAAGACAGCATCTGCTTCCTGCTGCCTGAACTACACCAGCATGGTCCTCTGCTCTTCCTTCCTAAGGCCAACGTCAGCCTCCTGTCTCCAGGCCAACTGCACCTCATGTTGAATTTTCAGAGGAAGCACATAGCTATTCAGACAGTCCCCGGGATCCTGGATTCCTCCACTTCCCTCCAATGTCCCCTATCTACCTCACTGTGCTGATTCAACTTTCTACCTCTCAGCCACCCAGTGAAGCCAAAGATGAATCCACAGAGCTTTCCCTAGCTCTCTGAACACCCATGTCCAACTCTGCTTATTTTCTGAATCACTATGGAAGCTGAAACAGCCAATGGCCCTCCTTCCTTGTAGCTGGGACTTGACGTAAGGCACAGATCTGTTTGTCTGGTGACCTGGTACAGAAGCCTGCCTGTGAGTCTGTGGTAGTTGTTGGATTATATGAGCAGATGGAAGGGCTATCCACTCCCTTCAGTTTCCCTCCCAACGCTCCAAAGCTATTCACAGCCCCTAGAGCCTGAGGGACAGCAAGTGCACAGGCTGAGTGCCGAATGAAGGAATTAAATGTTGAGAATTTCAATGCCTTTTCTACAAAGCTTTGGAAAGCTCATCCCTGAAAATGAGCATCTGCTTTTTCACTGTCTTCCACAGCCTAATGTGATGAGCATGGGGGTCATTCTGTATCTCTTTCTTCCTCTCCTTCCCTCCACTTGCACAAAGGTCCTCTGTATTAACTGCTTCCTTGCCTTTGCCCCTTTGCTTCTTCATTCCTTCTCTTGTGTTACCTTTTGCAAGTGCTTTTGCACATCCAATCTTGGTGGGCTCAATACTACATGGTAGAGAAAGAGCAAGAACCAGCCACGCATTCAAACTAAAGACAGAAACCAGCTGCACAGTCAAACTAAAGGCAGAGGTCCTGTTGTGGCACGTATAGCAAACCTGCTGCAAATTTACAGTGCTTGTCATTATTCAAACAAAACACCAATCAAGGGACTATATATCCTAGGAAATACTGCTTCCTAATAAGCAGTGAGGTTAATAGCACCTTAGCTCAGGGCCAGAGTCCTGGGTGAGATCCTTGAGGAGATTCTGCAGAAGCAGCCTGCACTGCATGCAGAGCAATATCCTGCACAAGTGAGGGGCCTGGCTTCTGCAGAGGTCAGTCAGACTCTGCCCTTGCAGCTGGTGCCCACTGCAAACACTACAAGTTTCAGGCCATCCAGGACATGGAACAAAGGCATTGACAAACCTAAAATATGAAGAGCATTTCTTGTTCCAACTCATCGTGCAACTGACAAAGTGTTCCAGGTTGGGTGATGACAGCAATAAAGTCAGTGTCACTTTGCCAATTTTCAAACTAAGCATAGACACAAAAGCAGGAGAATGAAGTCTCTGGTAAACCAAAGCTCAAGCTCATGAAGACTTTGGGAGGGATAATGATGTAGGAGGGTCATCTGTCTATGTGTTACTTTCATTGGTTAATAAAGAAACT
>LOEQ01003003.1:59598-114923 GCA_001685075.1 Bramus lutescens | reverse complement strand
TTTCGGGGTATAAGCTAGCCATGCGGGAGCTGGGCCGGACGAAAAGCAGGCCTGTGCTCTCCCCTAATCACTACAGGATGGACTTTGCCTTCCTCATCCCTCTGGTTCCCTGTGGGATCCAGTGCCCAGGGGACTCCGTCATCCAGAACAGTAGGGTGATCAAAGCAGCATCTCCCCATGAAAATTAGTGAAATGATTAAGATAGAAAAAGTTGTCAACTGGGAAGAAGGAGAGCAGGTTGCATGGAGGTTGCTTATTGGCCCTGGCCACCCAGAACTGAAATAATCACACAGAAACCATATTATTTAAATCACTGCTTGATCCATTAGCTCTAGCTTCTTATTGGATAACTCCTACATCTTAATTTAACACATTTCTATTAATCTGTATATCACCATGAGGTCATGGCCTACCAGCAAAGTTTCAGAACATCTACCTCCGGCTGCAGATCCATGGCATCCCTCTTACTCTGCCTTCTTCTTCCCAGAATTCAGTTCTGTCTTTCCCACCTACCTGCCTTATCAACTGGCCAAGGCAGTTTCTTTATTCATTAATGGTAATCACAGTACACAGAGGGGACTCCCACATCAAGGACATCCTTCTTATTCAAGACATGAGCCTCTCACTGAGGAAGGTGACCCTAGAACTCCGGTGACAATAACTAAATGCACAACTCCAGACATGCCTGAATCCAGCACTTCTCTGTGCTCTCCAGAAATGGGAGTAGGGATTTTCTCATGTTATTTTGGACAGGATATCCATGCAAAACAAGGAGTAACCTGGGTCTCCTCTCCTGAGAGACAGAAGATGAAAATAGTATCCATTCCCCTAAAAATTCTACCTGGAAACCCCAACAGCTGATGAACACTTTCAACAAGGTACCTGTACACAAAACTAACTCTAAAAACTCGGTAGATTCCCTATATACAAACAACAAATGGACTGAGAAAGAAATTAGGGAAAAGGCATCTTTAATGCCTCAAATAATATCAGATATCTTGGGGGTAATTCTAACTGATCAAGTGAAAGACTTGTGTGATAAAAACTTCAGAGCACTGACAAAAGAAAGATACCACAAGATAAAAAAGATCTCCCATGCTCATAGATCAGTAGAATTATTCCATAAAAATGACCAGCCTACCAAAGGCAATCTACCGATTCAATGCAATTCCCATTAAAATTTCAACACAAGTCTTTACAGATCTTAAAAAGGAAATTTTCAGCTTCAAATGAAAACATAAAGAAACCCAGGATAGCTAAAAACAATCCTGGTGTCACTGTCTCCAGTTTCACGTTGTACTACAGAGCTATAGAAATAAAAAACAGCATGGTATTGGCACAAAAACAGACATGTTGATCAATGGAATCAAACTGAAGAACTGGACATAAATCCATATACCTATGGATAGCTGATGTTTTATAAGGAGGCCAGAAATACACACTAGAAAAAAAGAGCATCTTCAACAAATGGTGCTGGTCATATTAAATGGTTACATGTAGAAGAATGCAAATAGATCCATACATATCATCCTGCACAAAATTCAATTCCAAATACATCAAAGTCCTCAATAACTGAACCTAATAGAAGAGAAAGTAGGTTATAGCCTTGACTTCATCATCACAGGGAAGAACTTTCTGAACAAAATGCTGTTAGCAGATGCATTAAGATCAACAATTAATAAATGGGACTTCATGAAAACTGAAAAGTTTCTGCATGACAAAGGACACATCATTTGGACAAAGCCGCAGCCTACAGAAAGGGAAAAGACTGTTATCAGTACACACCTAGCAGAGCTCTAATATCCAAATTGTATAAAGATTTTTTAAAAAACACTGGATATCAAGAAAACAACTAAATTAAAAATGGGGTACACATATAAATAGAATTCTCAAAAGAGAATATTCAGATGGCTGAGAAATACTTAAACAAATATTCAAAGTCTTTAGTCATCGGGGAAATGAAAAACAAAACTACTTTGAGATTTCATCTTATACCTGTCAAAGTGGCCAAGATCAATAAAACAAATGACAGCTCATAGTGGCAAGGAAGTAGAATAAGGAGAATACTTAGTCACTACTAGTGGGGCTCAAAACTTGTACAATCACTCTGGAAATTAGTATGGCAGTTCCTCAGGAAGATGGGAATCGATCTACCTTCAGATTTGGATATACCACTCTTGGACATATACCCAAAGAACTCTTCATCCTACCACAAAGACATTTGCTCAACCTTGCTCACTGTTGCTCTATTCATAATAGCCAGAAATTGGAAATAACCTAGTTGTCTATCAACAGGTGAATAGCTAGAGAAAATGTGGTAGATTTACACAATGAACTATTACTTAGCCATTAAAAATAATGAAGTCATGAAAGTCACTAGTAAAAAAGAACTAGAAAAATCATTGTCTTGAGTGAAGTAACCTAGACCCATAAAGACAAATATAGCATGTATTTGCTAATATGTGGATATTGGCTGTTAAGTCAATGATAAGCAGGTACACTGTGTAGAACCACAGAGGTTAGGTATAGAGAAAGCAAAAGGGGGTACAGATAGATCTCATTGGAAAGGGGAAATAGAATAGTTATAGAAGGAAGGGGCCAGAATGGAAGGATCAAATTGGGAAGGGAGAGGTAAATAAGGGAGAGATTATGGGGAGAGAGCTAAGATTAAGGGTCATTTGAGGATAGTATGAACACCTAATACAGCAGAAGTTTCCTAAAATACAAACCTATATGCATGTAATCTATATAAAATAGCCCAAGAATCGGGGAGACGGAGCCACAGCTGAGCATCTCTTGTCACCAAATGAAATTTCCAGTACTGGTATTAGGTTACATCTCATTGAGTTGTTGACTAAGGGGTTCCAAAGGAACCCTCAAATAATCTAGGTTGTTGCCAAGGCTATAGGGTGCTCTCCACAAACTGACAGCAAGACCTCATTGCTGAAGACAAGACCTACACAGCTCATTGAACTTGGAGATATTGAACTTGTGACTAAATAGAGCCTTCACCTTTACATGTTAGTGTCTTTAGTACAGGATGGTACTACCTAAGGAGAAACATAAACACCAATCCAGTCACAAATCTTTCGATCTACAATCGTGTCTTGCTTGAAAGATATGCTAGTGCAATGGTGGCAGAAAGCTTGTGGGAGCAGCCGACCAATGTCTGATTTGATCTACCCATTCCAAAAGATGGACCTGAACACTGCTTGGGTGACCAAGGCTAGATAGCCCAGGGAGCCAGGGCAAAATCAGATACTATTGTTCTACAAAATAAAATAATATAGCAGTAAAATGATTCCTACTGACATCCTCCTGTATTCACAGATCAGTGCCTCGCTCAGCCATCACCAGAGAAGCTTCCTCCTAAAGCAGATGGAAACAAACACAGAGACCCATGGCTAGGTATTATGCAGAGAGTGATGTCTTCATCAAATTTCTCCCATCAGGGCTCAAGAAGTTCTATGGAAGATAAAGTGGACAGAGCGTAAGAGCCAGAGAGGATGAAGAACACCAAGAAAACCAAATCAACAGGATCCATGCACTTATGATCTCGCAGCATGCATAGGACCTGTATGGGTCTGCACTGATGGGGTCCTTCAGCTGAAAGGAAAAGTGGACACATGCCCCTACCCCTAACCCAGGAGCTCTCTCCAGCTGATAGCCAATTACAAATGAAAAATTAGTTTGCTCTAAAGGCATTTCACTGAGGAAACAAACTATTCTTTAGGTAGGCTACATGCCCAGCAGTGGACAGCCAAAGAAAACAAACTCAGTGGCATCATTGAAAGTTCCTTGTCTCACAAGGCTGTGTCAGGTTTGGGGGTTAATTTACTTTTTACTTTATTTTATTTATAGATTTTTTCCCTCTCCTTTTAACTTACAGGTCTTTTGAGTATATACTATGGCTTCCAGTTTGTGTTTTTATAAAATTCCTAAGTGTGCAAGTGTGCAAATGAGTGAGTCTCTGAGTCTATTTGTTTCATGTGCCTTTGCGGGGGGTTCTTTTCCTTCTGTTTGTTTTATCCTATTATAATGTATTAGTTTTTTATTTTATCTTATCATATTGATGACAACTTTTGCTGGAGAGGTTGTGGGGTAAAGGGAACACTTCTGCATTGCTGGTGGGGATGCAAGCTGTTACAGCCCCTTTGGATGTCAGTGTGGCAATTTCTTAGAAAATTAGAAAACAACCTTCCTCAAGACTCAGTAATATCACTTTTGGATATATATCCAAAGGATGCTCAATCATGCAACAAGGTCATGTGCTCAGCTATGTTCATAGCAGCATTATTTGTCATAGCCAGAACCTGGAAACAACCTAAATGCCCCTTGATCAAAGAATGGATAAGAAAAATGTGGTATATTTACACATGGAGTATTACACCGCAGAAAAAAATGACATCTTGAAATTTGCAGGCAAATGGGTGGAGCTAGGAAGCATCATTTTGAGTGAGGTAACCCAGACACAGAAAGACAATTATCACATGTACTCGCTCATAGGTGGTTTTTAAACATAAANAGAGGCAGGGAGGGGAGCAGAGAAAAATGTAGAGCTCAATAAAAATCAAAAAATCATATTTTATTTTATTATAATCCCTTATAAGCCTGTTCATTTTCTAACAAGGACAGAAAGAGGGTGGATCTGGATGGAAGAGGAGGTAGGGAGGAACTGGAGAAGAAGAAGAGGAGGCCTTAATCAGGAGATATTATGTAAGGGGAAAAAGGCAATTTTCAATAAGGGGGGCATGCATAGTTTCTGTTCCAGTTTGCTTCCTGATACTGTGACAAATGGCATGGCCAAAAGCAACTGAGGGGAAGAAAGGGCTTATTTGACCCTCCCATAGCACAGCCCAGCAATGAAGAATTCAGTAAGAAATGGACAAAAGCTGTAGGTTGTGGTACTTTTCTGGCTTGGTCTGGACTCATACTTAACCAGCTTTCTCATATCATTCAGAACTACCTGCCTGAGGCATGGTGCTGCCCACTATGGGCTGGCTTCCCCCACATCAATTATTCAAGACAATGCCCTACAGACAAAAGTGCAAGCCAATCTGATCTAGATAATTCCTCAGCAAAGGGTTTCTTCTCCATTGACTCCAGGCTGCATCAAGCTAAAGCTAACTACAGCCTTTTCCAAAGACATCCAGTTACATTCATTCGTCCAACAGACTGTGCATGCTTGATGATGTTAGCTAATTGGGAGAGCCTAGTAATCCAAAGAGACTATTTTTCTGTGTTTGGTGATCATAATAAGATCCTTTGAAATCTGGGGAGTCTTTGTCAGGAATTCAAACCCAGGTTGGGGGTTGTCAAGAAAGACTTTCTCAGAACACCACATTCGAATTGGCCCTGATGGTCGATCCAATCCAAGCCTCAAGAGACAATTCTGGGCAGGGCAACAGCAGGCAAAACCCCATTTTCATCAATTTGTCACCAACTACTTGAGAGCATTGGAGCATTTTCTTAGGAGGGCTAAATGTGGATTCTGTATCTTGTTTGTACCTGGGAAGTAAAATGGATGAAAAACCTTCTAATCTAATAGGATAAGCATGCAGAAAAATGCTTACAAGGACTGTTGCAACGAGGATGTTTATATTAGCAAGAGCCCACAATAACTGGAACAGAGAATTAAAGATGAGATATGTCAATAGGCTCTCACTACTGAAAACCATTGTAAGAGATACTGTAAACACATTTACTGATGTGGAAAAAATACACATTTCTAGGCGAACTAAGCAAATCTCAAAGAATATGTATAGGATGACTACATGCTGAGAACAAAACAGGAATTCAATAAATATTAGCTGAATGAATGGCAATAAAGATGTCTGAACAGATAAACACCAATCAAAATGCTTGTATTCATTATTCTCAGGTGATGAGATTATTGGTGATTTGAAAGTCTTTTCTGTGCCAGCCTGTCTGAACTATCTAGTATTATTTTTTTTGGGGGGGGATAATGCACATGAATTACTTGCACAATAAAAGCGAATAAATTTTTTAGAATCTATCCAAAGCAAGCAATGACTTAGCAAGGTCAATTTTAAAGATCAACACTTGTAATTAGAAAATAAGACTTCGGGAGAAAGCAGAAAATAATGTGGCCACACGGGTGCAGTGGATAAGAACTAGTACTTCTGTATGCGCTGACAGTAAGTAGACCTGCCCTCGACGTCACAGCAAAAAAATTGCTTAACGTAAGTCCATCCCACATGTATTATTTATTCATCTATCTGTAACACAAAACATTAACTAAATATTAGCAAAGGAAAACATTTACATTGAGGCAAAAATGAAGCCAATAAGGCTTATGGTTGTCTGATGCCAACAGTTTTAACTGGATAAAGATCCATGTGTGCCAAACATCTAAATATCTGGGAAAATCTGCAAACCAAATGCCATTTGGATCAATTTCTGGGGAGACTGATTGTACTGCCCATGTTTCTCTAATGGTTTAGCATAATAGGAACTATGACCTCCAATCAAGCCACTGACTGGACACAAACACAGACAAGTCTGCCACTGCCATCCCTAAAAGCATGTGTCGGGCCAATAACACAACAGATGCTCTCATGTCCTTTCCCAGCCAAACTGTGATCTTTGGAGTGTTCATATCATTAGGAAAATTCTGTTAACTTTGAAACTCTGGAAATCCTGATGGAGGCGACACCCTGGCTCCGATCCATGCAGATCTGAAGGGAACAGACAGCAGGTGCTGTGGAGAGCTGTTCAGATGGGGTAACTGTGTCCAGAGGAACCCCTCAAGACCACAAGAACTGCTGCTGCATCCTTCATGCCCGCCCCATTCCCTGTATGAGCAAAGTGGCTCCTGCCTTTTGAGACACCTCATGAAGAAGGATGAAAAAAATGCACAAGAGGGTACAGAAGTCGGTAAGGTAGACTGTGCAAAAACAAGACGTGGCTGATGGAAAGGAAAAGGAAAATGCCAGTAAACATAGCTCAGTGGTAGATTATCTGTCTTCCACACACTAAGCCATAGGTTCAGTCCCCAGCAATGCACACTAGGGCTGGGGTAGTATGTGGGGATAGGGCTGCATTGCCCTCGCTCATGAGAAAATTCACACAATTCTCAGCTGTTCCCTTGAAAAGCATTGGACATTCATATGACAAACTCAAGGAATAGGGTAAGAAAAGGGTCATCACCACACATAACCACAACTCCACTCCTCCAGTACTGGAATCCACTGTTGGCAGGAGATTAACTTGGATGAAACAGACCCTTTAAGCTGAGACTACATCTTGCTAGACTTATCATTGCCTCTGGCACAACATCTGGTGCGGTCTTCACTCAGTAACCATTCCCAATTAACCCAAGTAGGTGACAAAATTACATGCAAAATCAGCTCACGTGGTGAAAGTCACATATGACTCTCAAGAGGACAGCCTTACTTTTCTTGGGAGGTATACAAAGCCACATAGTCTTCTCCACTCTCCACACTGGGAAGGGCCACTTGTTCCTCTGTTGGAAGCTAGAAGAAGCGAAGCAGGTGCCTTCAGGAGCTAGCCAACTGATTGCTGTCTCACACATGTATACAGAATTAACATAGCAAGCATTCCATGCTAGGTACATGGGAGCTGAGGCCCATAGAGTGGAGCGCCAGGTAAGCCTTCCATTTCCCTTTGCTTGCTCATTCTGTAGGGATATAATCTCTAGCAGCAAACTACTGTCATTCTTTCTTCTTTGAAATTGTCTGAATAAGCCAATGATTTAAATTCCTATTTCAATGGACTCAGTTTCATTTCTGTAATTGAATTACTATGAACTCAAAATGAAAGATGGATGGGCTGGGACAAAGGAAGGGGTCTGACCCTTCAGATCACAGCCTGGTCAACAGTGGAGTGCCCCTCAGATGAGTGCTTACCACACCCCTGGTCAACATCCTGCAGCCCCCGCTCCTGCACCCACTGCACAAGGCCTCCACCCCACCCAAGCAGGACTTGGCTTAAGCTTACATTATTATTCAGTTTTCTAAGCACTATTGCTTCAGCAAGCCTGAGAGTATGGAGAATGTGCCTAAGATAGACAACTTTGACCCTGTGACTCTCATTTTCAGACTGTGGTGATACAAGGAGAACTTGGAGAGCTAGATAAGAATAAAGGTATAGTTGAAAGAAAAAAAGTTCTCATTACCACCAGCACAATGCTGTACCACAGCAGAGCCAGAAACAGAAAGGAAAAAGAAGGGACTTTGATATTGTCTTGATTAAAAATTTTGATATTTAGTTTTACATGATGTTGGTGGATGTAGTGATGCTCTAAAACATTGCATTAAATATTATTTACCCTGGTTTCTGGGATTTTTGTTGCTGTTGTTGTCTCCTTAGATTTTTACAGCTTTGTGCCCCACTCACTTCATCCCTGACTCTCCAGAGTTGCTGTCTGTCGAGGTCTAATAATATACCAGGCACTGCCTTTGAAAATTACACATGACCCTTAATACTCTTGCCAATAGTGAGAGATGCTCTTATTTTGCAAATAGAGAAATGGAGACTCAAAAGATAAATGGTATGAGCAAAGGTTAGGAGGTAGTAAGTGAGAACAGGGTCAGGAGCCAGTGAAGGGGAGCAGTAGCTAGGGAAGCCCACTGGGAATCATCCTTGGAAGAAAAATGACATGGTGAATGTGTAAGGAGGCATGATGCAGGCAGTCCTAGATTCGGGGTGGGTTCTAGGGTGACTGCAGAAGTACTAACGGAGTTGAAGGGGGCTTTGAAGACCAGAAGCTTCCTTCAGCATTCACATATGGGCTAAGGAGAGCTTCCCTCCCAGGAGTCTCATACTAGTGGGTGTTTAATAAAACAGTCTTTACATTTTTCATATGATTATTTTAGATTTGTGGGTGGAAAATTATTATAAAATCTGTGATCAAAAGTGTTTTGTTGCAATTTAATTTTTCATAAAGGATAAAACAAAGTATTTCACACATGCACACAAAACATCTAATTTGAATTAAAGCCATGGGTCAGCGTCTTCCTCTGTCATGAATATCACATTCTCATTAACTCCCAGGAATCCATGGAAACCCCACTGAGAAACCACAAAGCTTCAACACAGATTGAACTGGGAATTGCTTTTTTTTTTCTTTCAGAGAACGTGTATGTTAAACTGAATATCAATACATCCACTCTGGCTCCCAAATGATAATTCTGCTAATATTAGCACACTTACGAATGAGTTGTGATGTCGTTAACTCTTAGGTTACATCAAATATGTAATGTTGATCAGAAGAAGCTGTCAACAGTGGAAATGGTTGATTATCAACATTCTGCTGTGTGGGGGCTGGCACCTTTCCACAACTCTCTGTTGACTGTCTCCTTTGTGGCGGTGGCATTCCATTTACAGTTGACGATGGCGTTAGCCAAATTCCAGGGTAGACAGAAGGCGTATCCAGGATCAAGCTTTGATGCTTCTCTCACTTCAAGCCACACAAACTTTCCCTTCATCAGAACACTGCCGGCACCTGTCAGCACCACACTATTCCACACTAGCTAAATTTGTCCTCTCTCATTAGGAGCTGAGAAGTTTTGTTGCCTCCAGTAGTGCTAGCTACTCAACAACAGGAGTTGTGTTTTACTGGCTCCCACACACTCCTCTTAGACACGCGCACAAACCAGGCTAGCAGGTAAATGACTTATTGGGACCAAAGAGGAACAAGAAAGGCAGATAGATCTCCGTGTGTAAGGTCTAATGCACAGAGGATCTGAGAAGACTTGAGGCCAGTTAAGACTCTTTGGGACAGTCTGTAAAAATATATCCTGAGGATGGATTAACACCAAAGTAGTAGTGAGAAGACAAGGTCACTAGAGAATGAGTACAAATGGGAAAGACTGGGATCAGGGAATAAACAACAAACATTTGAAGGGACAGCAGTAAACAGAGGACCACAATCAGTCCAGTATAGGGTTAAGGACTGGGATTATGCCTAATGTTGAAAGTGATGGCGAGTGAATTATGTAACTCTGTACTCCCAGAGCTACACACATAAACGTGCTCCATCTCTAGGACAATGTCAATAGTGCTCTGTTCCTTTATCACTGGGTTCCTGGGGCTTTGTTTAAGCTGCTCATTGTTACCTGGTTTTGTTGGTATCCAGAACTAGCCACGGTCTCCCTTGCCTACCACTGACTGGGAAAGAAAGATACCCCTAGATATAACCTCACTTGTCTGTGATGCATAAAATTAAGTTCCACTTGGTCCCTGAGAGTTATGTGGCTAACATGTGGAGAATGCCACAACAGCTCTGGCCACAGGCAGAGGGTGTGCTCCTTGTGGTGCGTTTGTTGTTGTTGCATCACTGGTGATGCTGGTGCTCAATCCAGGACTTCGTGTATGCCAGGTAACCACTCTACCTACAAAATCACCCTCATCTCACTTGGTATTTTTATACTTTACTCAGTAGCCAGTGAATAGCAGCAAAGCAACTCACCAGGCACTCTTATAAAATGGCCAGGGGCGACAAGCAAATGACTATAGCAATTCTGTATATCAGACTTTTTTTTCTGTATTGACTGGAGGGTTAGAAACCAGATCTTTCTAATTAGAAATTCCCATTTCTGGTTCACACAACTTCTCCTGCCCTTTGCTTCCTGATTCAGAACTCCATTGTGTTAGTTGATTACTGTAGTCCATGAATAGCAGGGAACTAACACCCAGAGAAGGCTACCACCCAAACCTTCCAAATATCCCCAGAGGTTCATCCCCCCTGCCACCCCTCACAGTGGCTAGTTGGTAATTGCTAGTTGGAGTTTTCCTGTTGGAATCCAGCTTATCAGAGGTGGATGACATTTCCTTCTTCCTCATCTCACCTCATCAATGTATGCATCCTCTGGAGTGATCTCCAGATGGTGTTTGTCATAAGTGGAAACTAAGATCAGATTAAGAATGTGTTTACACATTCCTTCAAAATAACCAGTGTTTATATTCATTCTCTCTCTCTCTCTCTCTCTCTCTCTCTCTCTCTCTCCTTGTGAATAAGCAACAAGGGTCAATATTAATAAAGTGCTTACTTAACCAGATGCCTATGAAAACTTGAGAGACCACAAACACTGACTTTTGTGTGCAATACAAGTGTGTTTTCACTGAGTAAAGACAATGAAGGCCAAGGAAGAGCAAGATGGCTACTAACTAGAGCAAGGGCCAGCTGACTGCCAGTCCCCATCCCCTGGGGACACATGACAATAGCTCAGCTCTGAGGGATGCTTCTCCATGCCATTTCTGAAGATGATCCAAGAAGGGATTCCCTGTAGACCTGAGGAGAAATATTCTCCTGGGGCCCAAGCTTTCTCTCTATGGAGTCCTCTGCTTCACCCTTTCTATTTGAGTAGCCTCTGTTTTATTGATCAAGATGAATAAAATGAGATAATAATTCTAATATTGATTGTCTGCTTTTATTGTATTAGTTGTTAACTGTTAAGGGAGTCTTACATTTACTTAATTTATAGTAAATATTTAGCAAGGTTGTATGTTAGACTAGGTATATATTGTATCCTTTATCATGACATTCCATGAAAAGTGTTCCCTAAATATTTACCTTGAGCCATCAGCTAACAAGGATGTCTCACAAACCCAAAGGACTATCCAAGGGATGTGAATGCCCTACTGAAGGTCACTATGTATCAAGAATCATTTATTGGAGCCCAAAAGTAGCCACTGAGGTTCAGATCCCTCATCAACAACTATAGATCTGCTATTGGCCATTGGAAACTCAGAAATGATAAGCTCCCCTGCTGTGAGGCTCCCAGGAGATAAATATAGAGCAGGGACCAGCAAATGTCAAAATCTTCCATTAATTCATGTGACAACAAAAATAGGAGGAGGGAGAGGAGGAGAAGAAGCTGAAGGAAGGAAGGGAGGGAGGGAAGGAGAGAGGGAGGGAGGGGGAGAGAGGAAAGCAAGAAGGAGGAAGTAAGAGAGAGACAAAGGAAGGGGGAACCTGGGATCTGGAATCAACAGTCCACATATTTAATCCACTTGGATACTGAAATAGGAACATCTACTTTTCTAAGCTTTTAGTGTAGTGAACAGAAGTTAAGAGAGTGATAAAATTGTTTTCCTTTAATTACTGGCTCGGGTTGTCAATGAGAGTGTCAGAGCTTATTGGGGTTTACCTCAAATGCTAGTGAGCTAGTTCCTGTCATCATCCGCTTCACCAACTCTAGACAAGCAGGGAATCAAGTGTCTATCCAAAGCACAGACATAGCTTTACAGAGCCAGGGTATCCAAGCTCAGGAAGCTTGTTCCCATCTCCAGGTTCTCCAGGGACAAGAATTAGAAATTTCAAACTCCTGAGGTCATCACCCAGAGACTGCTCAAGTTCTGAGTCAGCACTTTCCCTGAGGTTTGGCACCAACAATATCCCTGTCCCCATGCTGGGCCAGCCTTGTGGATAGGCAGATATATGGTATGGGATTATTGCAAGGTTCAGGACACACACACACACAGATGGAAGGAAGGCTAGGTCTGATAGATACTCTTATCATTAGAAGTAACTCATTTTAAACTTTGCCTCAAGGTTTCCAGAAACCTATTGAGATTTTGTGTAGCCCTGCATGTGACAAGAATATAAGGACATCACCAGAGCAAATGATGTTGTCAGCTTCTAAGTTCAGATCCAGGCCAGAGCAAGCACCAGGACTATGGTGAGGAAGGTCACGCTGTTCCTACAGTTGGAAGGGAGAGGAGATCTTCAATGGCCTGGCGTGGACCTATTTGGGTCCTTGCTGAGTTCTGACCTTGCAGTTATACCCAGTGCTAAACTCTGCACTTTACAGATCTCATCACCAGAAACCATATGCTGTACTTCATTAAAGTTAAAAAATTGTTCATCAAAAGATGATTGCAATAAAAGAGAAGCTACATGGAACAATAGCTGAGAAGTGTGTGTATGTGTGTGTATGTGTGTGTGTGTGTAGAAAGAGAGAGAGAGAAAGAGAGAGAGAGAATGTGTGTGTGAAAATATAAACCACACAATAGAAAATTGGCATCAGATATAACATTTTTACAGCAGAGGAAGATATGCCATAACATAAAGAAATGCTAAGCCACTAGAGCAACAAGGAGGCTGAAATGCCACAACCCCGAGGCTTCATAATGAATTCACTCAACCAATAAAATAGAAAGTCCTCCCCTCGCCCATTGACACATGCAGCAGGTGGAAGAACTGACCTAAACCCCTCACCATCTGCATGCAGCACTCGGGGAACAGGCCCTGCACCTTCCCTGGGCAGTACAGTAGAGTTGATCCTGTAGACAGCAGCACAGGTGAGCCAGTTTTGTGCACAGGAAGGGACAGGTCCTGCAGACCCAAAGCTGTAGGGACACAGGAAGCAACAGGATATCCAAGAGGAGTCCCCAGTGAGGGCCCAGCATCAATAGTGTAGCAGAAACCAGACACAGCCGACAAAACCAATGACTCTTTGCAATGAACACCTGCAGGTAAAGATATATGGATCAAAGGGTTTTACTACATGACTCACTGTTACATTACAGCTTCCATGACAAAATTTTTTCCTCTTTCCTCCCTTTTTTTCTCTTAAAGTTTATATTATTTTATTTGGCGGTAAGGGAGGTTGCAAGGGCAGAAGGTAGATAAAAAGGGATAGGAAATAAATGGGATTAAGATGCATGATGTGAAAAACCAAAAAAATAAATTTAAAAAAATTTTTAAAAAAGGTTTGACAATACTCAGTATTTGGGATAATGTAGTTTACCGTAGAAACCTTATACACTGCCAGGTAGAGAATAAAATGATGCAAATGCTTTGAGAAACAGTGACATTATCCAATAAATATGTCCCACCACCTTTGTGAAGGCCCAGCAGCAGCAGAATGAACAAATGCAGTGGTCATGTTACACACTGGAGAATTATACAGTTGCACACAGTAACATCTTAACACTACCAGGAAACACATCCAGAAAACAGTATCCAATAAGACACTTTCTATAAAGTTCAATTCAAAGAAAAACAAGCAATCTGAGGCTAAGGTATTTGCTATGTGTGTTAAAGCTTCTTTTAAACAAGGGTATACCATAATGATAACCTTCAGAATCAGTCACAGATGTGATGCACTGGAAGTAGAAGGTACATGTGCATGGAAGGAAACTTCCTGCTAGTACTCTTGGCTTGAGTTTGTGTGTCCATAAGGATTTATTTAGTAAATAACAAAGGGTTAATGATAGGAGCACATCCTTCAAAGAACTGTTTTGGATCCAGGTTCATCTAAGTTTCAAGAAAATACAGTACAACAATGCCATCTAGGTAAGCCCCTATCTGCTGTCTGCAGGGCTGCAGGTTGAACCTGTAGCTAGAGGGCCTCCCTGCCCCTTCAAGGGTAAGCAGTTGGATGCACAGCCCTCTTAACAGTACAGTCTCTTTCCACTGCCATGACCCTGTCTGATATAAACAAAGGGTGTGTTAAAATCCAACTCCTCCCCGGCTCTCCCTTAGTCACATTGCATGAAGCATCCGAACATGAGTGAGAGCTGCACACGGAGGCTGGGCTGGGGTTTCCAAGAGTGCAGACTAGCTAGAGATGATACACATAGGGAGCCCAGGCAAGGAAAGAGAAGAGTGGGCTGAGAAAACAGGATGCACCGTGAGGCCACCATATGGTTCCTGCTTGAGAGAGCCCTGGGCACTCCTTGCCATGTGGGGCTCCCTGTCTACCCACACTGGTTCTCGAAAGTAAGAGGAGAGGAGGATAGACAAAGGCATATTTAAGTTGACATGTGGGAAATATGCTATGCCATGAGGTGTGGAGGCTGGAAATGGAAACCAATTCCCCAAAGAAATAACTCTCTTCATGGGTCACGGGGTCATTTGGGGTCCCTGAGGGAAAATTGGATGTGGAGAGCTCAGGAGGAAATGGGATTCCTCTGCCACTTCCCCAAATGCTCCTAGCAGACAGGGCCCTGCCTAACAGATGATGCCAGAGCAAACCAGAAGGCATGGCTAAAATCAGCAGCTTCCAGGCCACCACTTGTCTAAGCCAGTGCTACTGCTCAGAATTATCATCCTGTAAATGCTAAGGAGAGAAAGGTATCACCCCACGGACTGTGTGACTTTTGCTTTTGCTTCAGAACCAAAGTGCTTTGAGCCTTAGGCCTGAGCCATTGAAAAGGAACACTGGGATTTTACAGGGAGTGAAGTGGGAGAAATGAAGGCAGGCGGTGCTATGCCTTATAATCAGTTTTCCTTTATAGCTTAACATCTATTTATTCACTTATTTGTTTATCTATTGTATACGTGTATGTGTGTGTGGGGGGGTGACATGATGTACATGTAAAGGATGGGTAGAGGCCAGAAGATAACCTGGCAGTGCTCCTGTTCTACCATGAGCATCCCAGGGACAATGCCTCTTTACTCACCAAGCCATCTCACAGGCCCTCCCTCATCTTCCCAATGGGTGTTATGGATTGTTTTTCATCAGGCTTGCCAGTTCAAGAGGCCCACTTAAGCAACAGGGAATATAAAACAAGGGGAAGAATGCATCTGAGGTGAAGTGTCATGTAGAGGCTGGGCAGAGGCAAGCAAGAGAGACGAAGGGACGCAGTCTTCTAGCATGTTTGCTTGCATTCTAGGATCTCATGCAAGAGAAAAATAATAAGTGCATTAATATCTTACACCAACTGTCAGCGTGTTTGATTAATAAAAACAGATTCCCCCCCTCCGGGGAAAAAGCACCTGACCACTGGGACACTGTGCCTAAGACCTTCTGAAGATCCCATCACAGGTGTCCCCTGCAGGGTAAGCATTGACAAGTCAAGGGATCACCCCAGTAAGCACCCTCAAGAACTGGGCTGGCCCTAAATCCATGAATTCACTGTCCAAATCATAAATCTCCATGTGCAGCACCCAGCTACTTCCCACTTTATGGGCATGAGCTTTCACTGAGTTCTTTCAACTCCACCAGGTTCAAAAAAAAATCTCTTCAGGAAAAAGCCATGATGGGAATTAAGATACAGTTTTGATGTCACAGACCCCTGACAGGGAAACCTGATTTGAGATTCTCCTCTGTATGCTATGAATACCATTGGTTAATAAAGAATCTGTTTCAACCAGTGGCTCAGTAGAACAGAGGTAGGTGGGGAAATATAAACTGAATGCTGGGAGAAAAAAAGGTGGAGTCAGAAGAGAGAAGCCATGGAGCTGCTGCTGAAGACAGACACGCTGAAACGTTGCTGGTAGGACACAACCACGAGGTGATACACAGATTAAAGGAAATGGGTTAAATTAATATGTAAGAGCTAGCCAATAAGAAGTTAGAGCTAATGGGCCAAGCAGTGATTTAATCAATACAGTTTCTGTGTGGTTATTTTGGTTCTGAGCGGCTGGAACAAACAAGCAGCCTCCTACTATAGAAACTGACGAATGTTTGTCCCTCTTTTTCCTTGCAGGATGTAGAGAAGGAAGTAGCAGGATAATAAGAAGAAAATGGGTTACCCAGTATCCCCGAGTGTAGAGGTCTATTGATGTAAGTGGGGTTGGGAGGCACAGGCCACATGAGACTAGTAATATACTGAAACTTCTGAGGCTGAAAGAAAATGAGAAAGACTACCAGGCCAAAGAATGAAAGAGTTTGACCTAAATGGCCCATCTGGTGATCCTTTACAAATAGGAGGTTAAGAGAAAAGACCAGGCTGGACCTTCCCATGGATGCTGAAGGAAGGAAAACTTATGTCCCTGACATCCATGGTGCTCCAACCGCAGATACTGGGGCACTTTCTCTCTTATTGAAAATGGGTTCAGGAAGAGAGGCGGGACTATACAACCAGTTTGATGAACTCCTTTTCATGCCCATAGGAAGCAAGAAGAGGACCTAAACAAGCACACAAACACCCTAAATACAGCATCAGGGTAAATGGGATAGGAGTGATTGGAAGCCCTTCCCCAACCATACGTAGTCCTGAACCCTGGTAGAATTACCATGCCTCGAAACACCTCTCAAGAGAAACCTTGTCTCCTTCAATGAAGTTAAGGAAGACAAGAAAAAAAAGAAAAGAAAAAGAAATAGAGGTTAGCTTAAAAGACACCCTTCCACTTCGCAGGCTTTGCACCCCAAGTTTCTGCCATCTCCAAGAGCCTGCTCCTCTTTAAGGCTCATGCATCTTTTCCTTTGACTTCTTGCCCAGAATAGACATGTACTCCTCTTGGCTGGTCCTCCCCTGGCTACTCATGGAATACTTGGTTCCTAAACCAAACTTAGCAAATATTGTACCAGCAAAGAGGCATCTGAACTCTGATTCCATTAATAAGCAATGCATGCATTATGTGCCAAAAAAATACTTGCTGAGTGAACAGTCAAGGACCCTGTTTTGCCCACAGAAATGACAGCACAAAATCTGCTAGTGCCCCAGGAGAGATCCGGCATGGGTGAGCTTTGCACAGCAGACTTGACCTTCTGCTGAGGTGCCTTAGCCACTATTTCCTGAACTCACCATCTTTCAGGAGTGGAGGGCAGTCGCCCACTAGAAGGATACATGCTTTATCCTCAGAAGAATGTGCTGTGACTCTGCCTCACCTCTCCATCCTTCCAATTCAGTGCACCCAAAGCTCAAACATCCAGCTCTTCATATCTTCACTTTCACACAAACCTCTGTGCTGTGAGTCCCTCTGAAACTCTCCTCTCCACACTGCCCATTTGTCAAACATCTGGCATTTCCCCCATGGCCTATGAAGTCATCCTCAAGCCTCTGATAGCAGGGATCCTGTTATCCTGTGGAAAGTCATCCTCTATCATCACCGCAGACAGGTGACCACATGCCGAGCCCAGCTGTCACGTAAAGCAACCTAGTGGACGATCCTCAGTCCTGAGACTGTCCTAGAGAGTTCTTGTGAGACCCAAAATGGAATGGATCATCTCAAGTTGCCAAGTCACTCATGGAGAGAGTGGGAAAACAATAATGGAGCTGTGGCGTGGAAGTGGTTAAGTACTGGCAACACCAATCACAGTCAGGGTGGCCCTCCAAACCTAGACGTTTTATCACACAATCCTGCAAACTGTTTTTGCCAGGGCTGAGTCAGATTTCTGTCATTTGCACCTGGTACAATCTAACTTAACTTCCTCACGAGACCCATGGGAGCACAGCCCACAGTACCCATTCAACAAATATTTGATTAAACCCAGCAATCTTGTGGCCTCCTATTGAAACCTGGCCTCTAAAGTGCAGCTTAACACCAGCCCATCACCTTGCTTGGTCCCAATGGCTCATCACTCTGGTTTCTCAGGAGCTACTGTGAGGAGGAGCTTATTGTCTTCTTGTTTTCCCAAGAGCACTTCTGATTAAAGCAATATTAAACAGCAATAGCTGTCTTATCATTTTATGGCAATGCACATGATCACATAAATAAGCATTTTATATCCAATTAACATTTTATATTTATTCAATCTTAAAACAATCTAGCATTTTTATTAACCAAATAAAATAGCATTTAATAGATATGGTTGTTTTAGTCTCTGGAATTAGCTGCATATAAAGTAGCACTATATCAAATTATGCAATATATCGCCCCACAAAAAAAATGGGTGCTCAGCAGGGGTTTTAGCAACTCAGTGCCTGTATTTACCTAAATGACTTAAAGCCAGCGGCTTCCAAAAGCCTATCATTTACATAATACTTTCATAATCTCTGCTATGGCAATGTACCACCTGTACAATTGTTTACTTAAGATGTTTGTTTAAACAGACCTATTTTGTTCATTTAAGTGATTTTATTTTAAAGGAAAATTGTGTATCATGAGTTTGATGTGCTAGCATTCTCTAAAGTATATTAAAATAAAAATGTGATTATCATCATGAAAGTGGTTGGCCCTATACTGCTCTAAAGCCATTGTGCATACCAACAATAGAATATGTTGGGGAAATTGTGTTACTTAAGTGATCATGATCATGGGCCCCTCATTTGGCATTTTGTTTAACCTACCTGTGACATACTGCATCTTCTGTTTTTATTCTAACATCCCCACCTTGGGTCTGTCTGCAGTGAGTCTATAACACCTCTTTTAGCAATAACTATTGATATACCAAAAACTTGGAAGTAAAACTAGAATTTTTTACATGTTGGGTGGGACCTTTGACCTTGCAGGACAATTGCATTTTAATCAAAAGATGCATTTCTGAAAGAATCAGACAACTTAAAGCAGATATATTCAGGACTCTGGGGTAAATAAGGAGGTTGAAACACAGAAACATCAGAAACTGCAAGCTATTTTGCGTATTTGCTTTGACAGCTGCTTTTTATTTTATCAGCATTGGCCTTAATAGCCCATGGAGTCCTCCAGCCCACATTTGCATGCAAGGGATCATGACAGGTAGCTGGCCTTCCTTGTGGTTATTATCAGCTTTACTTTCTGGACCAAACTTATTGGCATTTGGGGTTCAATATTTAATACTAGCACTGCTTCTTAGTGAACATTTAGATGGCATTGTTATGAGGTATAAAAAATATTTCCAATTATAATAATGGTAATATTAAAATAACAACACAAAGGTTACCAAAGTTGACTTGCTTGAAAGCAACACAGGGCTTCTCTGGATGTGAACCCTGACTGTTCTTTCTGTTATCAGTTCAAGGCTAAGTATAGCTCCCAGTTCAGTTCTTCAGCTTTAAAATCATATAAGTTTATTAAGAAAAATAATGGATCATATTATTTCCAATTTTCTGCACGAAGTGACACTTTTAGAACCTTCACATCATACCTTTTGAATCTACTAATTCGATTTCACACTGATTACATTGTTGCTAGCAAGGGTCTTTCAGAAAGGAGGCAATTTAGAAGCTCCATGGACTGACAGGATGGGGAAGAGAGTCTTTCCATGTGGTACTCTGAAGGCAGATTTACCAAGTACAGAAATGAAGAGGAATTTTGTGACTTGTTAGCTCTCCAGATGCAGTTAGGGAAATCACAGAACTGATTGTCACATTCCCCTTTTAGACATAAAGAATTGGAGAGTGCCCAACTCTTCAGGGACAGAAGTGAGACATCACTTAAGGTAAAGGAAGGCAGGCTAATGTGTCCTTAGCATGCTCAGAGGTAAGGAGAATCAGAGAGCAAGGCAAACCATATGGGGGTAATGGGTTCAAGCTTTGTAAGGACAGTGGGTTCTCCATCAATGGGAGAAGAAAATCACACAGGGGTGAATGGAAGTCAAGAAGGCAGGTAGACCAGACCACAGCTGTCCGCAAGCATCAGACCTGGTGTAGGAGGTTATTCTGTTCATGCCTTGCTTTCATTGGTTAATGAATAAAGAAACTGATTTGGGCCTGATAGGGCAGAACTTAGGTAGGCAGAGAAGATAGAACTGAATGCTGGGAAGAAGGGCAGAGTCAGAGAGATGCCATGGATCCTCTGCCTGAGACGGATGCTGGTTAGAATCTTGCCGGTAAGCCACAGTCACATGATGATACACAGATTAATAGAAATGGGTTAAATAAGATGTAAGAATTATCTAATAAGAAACTAGAGACTGGAGTGAGCAAAGGAGGAAAGAAAGCTTTGGCCTGAGAATAGGCACCCCACTCCTGTCATGCAGGAAAAGAGCCCTGGGTAGATAGATATAAAGGTGTGTGTGAGGCCTGACCTGAGGCAAAGAGGGGGACCCTCCCATAGGCATTACAGCAGCAGAACAAGAAGCCCAGAGAATCATGGCCCCACCTATAACCATGCCTCACCTGCAACACTTGGCTCTCAGCCTCTCTTATCGGCTGCTAAAAAGACTGAACAAGACAAATCGGAGCACAAAGCAGGCAAGAAGGGCTGCCCTGGCAGAGAGAGCTTTCCATGGCCCTGCCTGATGAGGAGACAGTGAAGTTGACCTTCCAACCATACTGCACATGTGAGATCTATCTACTGTGAGCATCAAAGTCTGACTTGAAGACCATTTTCATGTAAATGCTTCCAAACTGAGGCAGGCCTGAAGCAGTCCCAGAAGACACATATTTGCACCATCATCATTTAACGCTCTAATATTCAAGCCATATCAAGCTCTCTGGCATCCCTTGGTAACTCTCTGCTAGAACATCTTCCCAATCCTCATCCCCCTACCACGTATCAAGCTGAGTCTCTGGGAAGCTAGCCTGTGCTAACTCTGTAGACCAGTCTGGTGCCCTCTGGTGAGCACATGCCCTGCAGGTGTCTGTTCTCTTCCTTGTCTCCCCTGTGAAGTCTGTACCATCCATATTATTTATCCTGGGTCTCACCAGAGCAGCTGCACACCCAGAACACAACTTTGGAAAATACTCATTTGCCAAATAGCAAGTGACATGCCTGATGCTCCATAGACACTGTGGGATGTGTGGCCAAGGGTCAATCATATTTGAAGGGTCTCTTTATATTTGCCCTTATTGGTGTTTAGAAAGTCCAAACAGCTAAAACTTGCCTGACTTTGGAAAATTGTGTGACTTATTTTTCTTTCATTCTTTTTGTTGTTGTTGTTTGCTTGTTTTGTGGTTTTTCAATGCCTGAAATACAAAGGGAGAGTCGGTGTAATTAGGCCTATAAGGAAAAGGAAGTGTTTGAAACTATAGTTGGCAGGTGCATTGAGGATAGTAAGAGCTCCTCCATCAGCTCTGCTGGTCCTTGGGCAAATCCCTACCTTTGGAGAACAGCATTCCCATTAAAGTGCCATTAGAAGCCACTTTTATCATGCTGACTCAACTAGGAAAGTGAGGAACCACCTAGCTTTGGGCTTCTAACACTGAAAAAAAGATTCTGGTCTTTTTGTTTCTAAGAACTCAGGTTGGTCCCTGCTTTCCTCTGAGAACTATTGTCCCTGTCCCCACTTTCCACTGTAATTTGGAGGAAGAACAGCAGCACACAGGGGATACAAACTTTCCAGAAGGAAATCTAAAGGATCCTACTAACATTATTTCAGTTCCTGCAGCTCATAGTCGGCACTTCCTAGAAGGCTGGTGACAAAACAGTTGTCATCAGAGATGCAGAAGGACACATGCATCAGCCCCTCAGCAGATCTCAGCAGGGCAATCAAGGCCAATGGTGACAGCAGACCCACTTGAGTGAAGAAACATCTCTGCCAGCTGCAGTTTCTATATTTTATTTTCTCATTGGAAAAAAGACTGAGAAAATCTTTAACTCTTTAATTGAATATATCCTTGCCTATAAAATGTAAGAACCAAACCATCTCTTTTTGAAAGAGATGGTAGTAAGAAAAGTTGGTTACATGAAAACAGGGTAATCAGTTTTTGGTGACTTTATTTGCCCTCCACTTTTTGCTGTTATGAATATGAAACGGTTTATATTTTTAATACTTTCCTGCCTGTTCTAATATTGTTTCCTCATGGTAAGTTCTCATGGCTTCACTTAACAGATGCAGGAGAGGAATATGTGGAAATCATTGTCTGCATCCTTCCAAAGGACACTGCCACCAGCAGTTTGGAAGGGCCAAGAACCAGGAGGATCATGACTTATTATCCTTCCAAACTACACAGCAAAAAAAGGGGAAAGAAGTTTGCCTTCCAGTTTGAATTAATTGGATTTTCAAAACCACCTGACTTTGCAGTAGTCAGCAGAACTACATCACTAGGGGTGATTTTCTTCTTAGGATGAAGATGCCAAGGGCAACATTTTTAAATGGCATCGAGCTAGATAGTGAGTGTTATGATCATGCATAAGTCAAGGAGGGTGCGTAAGAGCAGCTGCTGGGCATAAGCAAGAAGTTTACTTTCTGTAGACACCCAGCCTTCATGGAAATGCTGGCTCTTAGGCTTCTTTTCCCACTTTCAAATATGGTATATGAATACCACCCCACAGCCAGCCCCGGGTGTGTAGTGGATCTTCCCACCAGCCCTGGCACTGGTACAAAGGCAAGCTACAGGAAACACACTGCCCTTGTATTCCAGAAAAACACATGTAACCCCCAGCTTTCCATATGGCTGAGTATCACCAAGCAGTACAGAATGTATAATTTTGCATTATATAAAGGTTTGGGGGAAACCCCACCAAGAGCAACAGGAAATAACGTAATATGGGCTCTGAGCAGTACTCTGTCCTTGAAGGAGTTAGAAGAGAAGAAAAGCCATAGTACCTAGGACTAGACATTAGCACCAGGAGTACTAAGATACACCACAAGGTGAGGTGGCAGGGTTGAACAAGCCCTTCCCATCCCCCCCAATGACATGCTGGCCTAGGTCAGGCCTGGGGATTGAAGGCTGCCTGGAGGAGTGCAGATACCCAAAAATCAGAAGGCCTACTCTGTCTCTTCTATTGAGCAAAGGGCTTCAGATTCAAGAGCTAAAGAAGAAAATTAGTAGGCAAATTGAGCACAATGCCTGCCACCACACAAGGCGTGCAGGAAAGGATAGCAGTTATTAGGAATAATCACAGTGATGATTTACAACAGAAGCCTTTGCGTGCACATACTCATTTACTTTAAACTTCAATGCATCCTGGAACTTGCTCTATAAAATTACATCTCTATTCTCAGAGACCTAGGCAAACCCTGCAAACATGAACCATCTTCCATCAATAGTATCACAGAAGAAAACACAGCCATCTACCTCCAAGGGAAGGGTGTCTTGAGGTGAGAAACGCTAAGTAGCTTGGAAAGATTTCAAGTGCTGAAGAATGCCAGCAACAGCTATGATCCAGGAACACTGGCACAATACAGCTGAAGTCTACAGTGCCCAACAGGCTATTTCAACTTAAGTTATTAAATGCGGTTTCATGGTTGCACTGGCCACACTGAAGTAGGCAAGTTACTGAAGCTGCAGTGCTGAACAAGAAGATGCTAGAATCTCTAACATGCCAGGGCAGGCAGCAGCTCAGCTGATTCATCCCAGAAAAGAGTTCCTGCAGCCAGCACCGAGGCTCTTGCGGATGACTGGAACCGACCTGTCCCTTTGGTTAGCAGTCAATAGTACCTGCAACCGTTTGAGTCCACTGCCTTCCCAAACATACCCACTAACTTCCTCAGGTCCCCTCTTCCATGTTGAATGTTTCCACAAACGCCATTATTTCAGATATAATAAGCCATTGCTTGGCTGAATAGAGAGAGGGGTCAATTTCTAAGCTGGCATCAATAAGATTTACCATTGGTCCCATGAGAAGACTCCAGAGCGGATAAAAAGTAAATGTAATGAATAAAGATCAGTTTGGGAGGTTGAATCAAATTACAGATGATTAAGTAAGAGAATCACTTGATGTATGGCTTTTAGAAGCATTTGACAGTTGGATTTAAATTTCACGTTATGAAAAATGTACAAAGCTAATAGCATACTATTGACTGGGCAAGCCCACACTCAGAATGCAGAACACTGTTAAAACCAAAGCATCAAGCACAATACCTAAGATATCGATTTTTAATTATGTTAAAAAATAATTAAATTATTACATAGCTGGCTGCTCTACAGCAGAATAGTGAAACATTTTGATTCACCAGAAAATTTAAATCTACATATATAAATATATGTTCATTTTTTAAATAAAACATTCTATACATACAATTTTGTAGACTCCAATGGTGTCTCAGAAACATGAAATATTTCTTCTATCCCCTCCTATAATGGCACATGAGTCTCACAGCAGTTGGTTAAATGGGATTACTTCCAAGTGGACTTGGAAAGAATACATAAACACAGTTATAATGCTGAGCTAAGGGCAAGGCCCTCTTAGGGGGTGCTTACAGGTATATTTCTTCAGAAAAAAACTCACAGCTTAGCACTTCTTTCCTAATTGAGATTTCAGTACACACAGATTATGTTCCAAATAAAGAGCATCATCCCCATAATTTTAAAGGATATTTTATTTGTACCTTGAGAATTTCATACATAAATACTGTGTTTTCATAAAATTGATCACCGACTTCCTTCCTTCCAATCCCTCCAGTACATCCCCTCACAATGCCTCACTCCCAACTTCAAATAGTCTTTTTGAGCTCACTGAGTCCAAATTAAGCTGCCCTATGTGTATGGATTTAGGTTAGCCACGGGAGCATGGGATAGTCCATCAGAAGCCACATCCCTGAGGAAAATTGATTCTTCCCTTCCTGTAGCAGCCATCAGCTACCAATTCTAAGGGTGGGGCTTTTTGAGGCCATCTCCCATTCCTACTGGGTTTTTGACCGGCTTTGTCAAGTACAGGTCTTGTGCATTGCAAAGCCAGCCCCTGTGACTCATGAGTACAATGACCCTGCCACATCTAGAAAACACTGCTCCATGCTAGTCTTCGGCAACCTGTGCCTGTGACGATCTTTCTGCCCTTTCTTCTGTGATGGTCCCTTAACTTTGAGGGAGTGTGATGCAGATGTCCCAGATGGGGCTGATTATTCCATAGCTTCTTACTTTCTATGCTTTGACCAGCTGGGGGTTTCTGTATTAACTACCAAAAGAGGCTTCTCTGAGGAGGGCTGAGCGGTACATTCATCTATGAGTACAAAGATAAGTAGAGGACAGTTTGATATTTTGTCCTTTTAGCAAAATAATAGTAACAGGTTCTCCCATAGGGGCTCACAGGTGCTCATCCCAGTTAACGATAGTCGGCATGAGTTCCATATTGTGCACTGGACCTTAAATCCTATCAGAAAACAATCTATTCCTCCCATAGCTTTCATCCCACTAAAGCATCAATGGCCATACCTTGCCAGGACACTCATTATTGTAGCTCCTAGGGTTCATAGATGGGTAAGCCTGTTGGTGGCTTTACTTCCCCCAACAGCCTCCATGAGAACTTCCAAGACTAGGAAAGCTACCAGTAGAGAGAGGTTTCCAAGCCAGTACCAGCTTGAGTTCTACATGTCTTGTGATTTAAGAATATGCTGCCTTGGTGTCATTCGTGATAAGGACTTGACATCAAGCTCTGGTGGGACACCAAGAACAACGGCAATAGTCTATATTGTTGACCCCAATGCCAACAACACTAATGTTGTAACCCACACTTGACAGTGGGCTTTTGTCTGATAGTCTCTGGTACCTCAAAGAGGCATTAACCCTCCAGTATAGAAAAACTCCTTTTGAACTCTTTCTATATACATTTAAAGCAGGTTTTAAGATGGCCTTTGCAATCATCTTTAGTGCTGGTTATTCCTCCATGCACTCAATCTCCTGCTCTTCCCTTCCGACCTCCTTCTTACATCATTCTCCTTCCTTTCTTCAGGCCACCTGTATTCTAATACCCCACTCCCTTAGAATCCCCCCATGGACCTTTTCTGGTTTCCTAGCATCTGCAAGGACTCCAATTTAAGCACGCAAATCTGAGGATTCAAAGTCCGGATCCCTAAATGAGAGAGAATATGTAGCATGCAGTCCAGTGTGTCTATAAACAGATTTCCACAGGAGAAACTGTTTATTAAAGGTATCGGGGATGGGAAATAAAATCAAGTTTATAACAAAAACTGTGGACAGACCAAAGCAAACTGCAGAAATTGAAGGAAAAGTACTCAGTCTGAGGCTAATTATGCACAAGAAAGAGTGAGTCTCTGAGGTGCTCATTTGCTGCTTTCTTTCTAACATTGGTGACTATTTTGACTATTACTCTTTAAGAAGCCCTAAACCAGAGAGGGACAGGCTAACAGGCATACATCCTCCCAACACACATGCGTACACGAACAAATATCTGGTTTGAGCAAATGGCTATCACTTGCCCAGTATTAACAAGAGCCCACTTATTTCAATATTCCTTGATTCATGTCTAGATCCTGCTCATTTTTATCGAGTCAGACATTTTTCTATATTATGTGTGTTATGTGCACATTTATTCTTCAACGGCTGCTACAAAAGTTGGTTTCTGACATAAAATGACTTTCCACCCACAGATTTCAGCAATGACTGAGGAAAACCATGGCTGGAGTTGTTCTCATAGAAAGGGTCTCTGAACCCTACCCCTGGGGAGGATGGAATCTTGGATATGGTGGAAGGATTGCCCTATCTGTGAACATTGTTCATTTTTGATTGCTCTTAAATAAAGAACTATCTCTGAGTGGTCTTAAAACACTAGGCTCCCCATATGATCAAACCAGACTCTCTCAATGTGGCTGACAATGAGGGCTGACTGAGANGGGATGGGAGGGAAATGGGAGGAGGGGGAAATTTTTAATAAAAAAAAGTATAGAAAAAAATAAAAATAAATAAAATCCTACTCAAGAAAAAAAAAACACTGGGCTCCCCAACCATCAACAATATTGTCAGTAGAATGGAAAACCCCTCAGAGGCACCTTAATTCCAAAGATATCATAACCACTTAGAAATACATGAGCACTTTGTAACTGAAAACAATTTTAGGTTTATTTGGCCAATTTGTCTAAAAATGAAAATAAAATTGATAATATTTGAAAACATAAAAAATTCAGCCAAAAATAAACAGGCAAAGTGACAAGGAATACAACACAGTATTCCTTATATAAATGTTTGGGACCAGATGTGTTCCAGATTTGGCTTCTTTTGGCTGACAGAGTACTTGTATATACATAATAAGGAATCTTAGATAGAAGACCAAGCTCTAAACATGGTTTTCAGTTATGTTCTATGTACACTTTCTGTACATAGCATGATGCTAATTTCATACAACATTTTAAAAATAGTTTTGTCCAGAAAACCAAGTCATAATTTTCTAAATTTTTCTACTTACAGTGTCATGTTCTAGCCCAGAAAGTTTTATAATTGGGTGCAGTTGGGATTAGAGATTAAATATGTTCAAGTTGTGGCATTTCTTAATTTGCTGATGAATGCTTAATTCAGTTAGGAAATTCTGCCCGCAGTGAGTTTGGCTTCTTCTGGACAGCAAATGAATCTTATTGGATGAATTGGCAAGCTCCCATCTCCCAGGGCTATCTTTTTTGCTTTGCCAAGAAAGAGAGGAGAATGTACAGATCACAGCAGCCCTCTAACCCAGCCACAACTGAGCTTGGGGGCTGTAAGAGACTGAGAGGCAGAATAGAGCCGTCTAGAAGCAGAATTGCCTTAGGTCTCTGGGACTCCTGAGCTCCAAACCCACCTTTTCACTGCTTTCTTTCCAGTGTGAGCCCAAAGGAAGGAACTCTCAGGGCTAAAGGTAACCAAAGCCAATATGTGTGGCTGAGAACAGCCAAGATTCTCTCCAAAAAGCAACCATCTTGCTTCACAAGGAAGCCAAAAGAAAGAAAGAAAGGCTTTAGGTAGCTAATTGAAATTGATTTAGCAAATGCGAGGACACAGTTTGGAAGCCCAAACCCTTTTTGTTCCTTTGATTTAGTCTGCCTAACCTCTCTCACCATTTAATTCTAATTAGATAGAACCAGAAAATTGAACTAGCAGGAATAGTCATTGACATTTAATTAATGTCTGGCTTTCCATTTGGTGAAGAAGAAAGTCAACATAATGGGGGCTTGGCACAGTCATCTTGAAATGCAGACTGATAAAAGCTACACAGAGCCAGTGTTTCCAAAGGGCACCTTTGCCCCAAGTAGACATGTGCTCTTTTATCTGACTCACACTAGCCCCTATGAGGAGGCATAAACCTAGGGCCAATGTTCCACCTGGCTCCCCACAGCCTAAAACAGAACTAAGAATACAATAATACTCCAAAAGGTTTTGTTAAATATCACTTTAACAAAGAGGGCAATTTGGGAATGGGGGCTGCATTACTTCCCAAGTGCATAGCTAAATCTTCTCAAAAAAGTCAGTTAAGAGAATGACATTTTCCCAAAAAGGTGAGAGAAAAGAGATGATACCTTTGAGAGCCATCAGCAATGCCCACCTATGTGCAGATGACCCATCAAGAGACAGCTTTGCTTTGCCCAATCAGACCTACACATAAATCCCTAACTGCAGGGAATTCTCTGACACACACCCCATAACACCACACACCATTTATTCCAGCCAACAAGATGAGAATTCCAAGGGGGAGACCGAGAAGGCATAGCCCATCTCCACAGTGCATTATAGAAGCCAGTGTGGCATTCAGCATCAATCACTGACTTGGAGCAAGCCAGAGTCCCAAGTCTGGATGTCCTGTGATGCCTGAAAAGGCTCTGCTCATACTGGGCATACAATGTATTCAACGAGTGCCTACTAAGTGCTTACTGAGGTGGCTCTGTTCTGGGACTGTGGATAAGTCAAGAGGGTGCAAATGACAGTGGTTATTCTGGATCAAAGTCCACTGAGGATGATGCACAGATAGATATATACAGAAGAATATAAATAACAAGTAATATGAAGATACATAAGACAGACAGGGGGACAGACACTGATGTACAGGGAGGCACGTCTTTAATGTGATACCCCCACGATGAGCGTACATATAATCAGCCTTTCCGATTAGTTTACATGTAAGAAGAGACCCACATGAAACAAAGGGGAAAGCATCTGGTTGTCTAGAGTCTGATAAGAGGCAACTGTAAAGACCTAAGGCAGGAACAAGCTTGGTGTGCCAAGAGAATTGCAAGAGAGGAAGCTAGAGAGGGGATGATGGGAGATGGAATCAGAGCCAGTCTTGCAGAGGGATGCCCCTCACTGGGAGGACCACAGGCTTGACTTGGGGCTCGCTGGAAAGGCAGCAGAGCTTTAAGTTCTGCAATACCACACACACACACACACACACACACACACACACACACACACACACACACACTGTGTGTGTCTGTGTGTGTCTGTGTGTCTGTGGGTTGGGGGGACACCAATTGGAACAAAGCGACTGTCTGGAGGCCAGTGTGATCATTTAGGTCACCTGAACAGAGTGTTGACAATGCTAAATGAGAAGTGGAGAGACTCCAGATATAGATGGAAGCAAAATTCATAGGATGCCCTTGGGTATAACGTACAGCAAGAAAAAAAATGACTACAAAACAATGGCTTGAGATTCATTCAAATGCCATTTACTGGGATTAGGAACACTGAGTTGGAGAGGAAAGGAAGCCAGAAAAGACAAAGCTGGTAGCTTAGTTTTGGAACACAAATGATAGGCTGATGGTGGTGGTGGAGGCGGAGGCGGTAATATGAAGAAAGCAGATCTTGCTTTCCTAACAGTAAAGTACCCACAACCAAGCAGGAAGCCCCTAGAGCTTTGCCTAGGAACCTACTCTGCCAAAAAAGAAACCAAAATGGACCAAGGTTATTTTGAGTTCCATGAACAAGGAAATAGAAAACTAAAAGACAAAGAGTTGCCTCAAATTCACCCTGGGCAATTTCCATGACAGGTGACAGAGAATCAAGACTCTTGAAGGTTCAGAGTGTTCACGGACAGGCTGGGAGCCCAGAGTCACCAAAGAAACTCCCCAGAGTTCTGGCTCTGTGTAGCAGATAAGAGGTCTCCAGGACAGTGGATGGCAGAATGTCCAGTGCCCAGAGTTACATAGCCCAGCATGGGGACATTAGCAAGGGAATCCACTAGGAATGACACTTTTAATATTTCCTTCTTCTTACATTTGTGACTACATTTTAAACTTTTTACTTCTATCCATTTCAATTAAAGTATAATTACATCATTTTTCCCTTTCTCCCTTCAGCCCCTCCTTCTATGTTCCACCTCCATTAACATTAATGGCATCTTTTCTTTGACTATTATTGTTACATGTGTATGTATATATATACATATATATATATGTATATATATGGATGCATCAATGTATTAATACTACCTGCTCAGTCTGTTTCTGTTGTTTGTGCATATATGCCTTCAGTGCTCACCTTTTTATACTGGTTGTTATTACTCTTTTATCAAATCTGTACCTGGATATTGCTAGAAGAATAACATGGCTCTAGACAGTTTGTTTCAAAAAATTGCCCCAGTCATCCTGAGTCTCCTCTCTTTTCCATTTTCCACTTCTCAAGTGCAAGAGCACAGCTATTTCAGTTTACTCTTCCCTGGCCTCCATATTACTAAATGACATCTTATGCCGCAGTATTCACCATCTTGTCTATTTTCTGCTTGTAAAAATGGATATTTAATTCATGCTATCTGTCCTCCTGTTAGGATTTGCTTCTTAAATGCTGAATGCTCATAGGTTTAAGGCTTGGTCATCAGCCTGTAGAGAAACTAGCAAGTGGTGAAATCGTTCAGATGGGGAAGACCTTTAGTCAGAGAAAGTAAGGTCATGGGCAGAGTGTACTTGAAGGAATTCTGGGCCCTCCCCGCACCCTTTTGTTTCTTGGCCATCATGAGGTGAGAAAATTACCCTGCCACATGCTCCATGCCAGGATGTCCTGCCTTGCCACAGGCCACAGTGGAGCCTGACCATGCTCTCTTTGAAAGTGTGAGCCCCAAACACCCCTCTTCTTTTTAAGTGCATGGTTTCAGGCATTTTGTTCCAGTAACAGTAAGCTGACTAGCGTGTATACATGCTCGTGTACACACACACAGACACAGATACACACACAGAGACACAAGTATACATATACACACACAGAGACATAGGCACACACAAACACACACAGACACATGCATATAGACACACACAGACACACAGATTCACACACAGAAACACATGCATGCACACGTTCATACACACAGATACACATACAGAGAGAGACAGACACACAGAGACACATGCACACACACACACACACACACTGCCCCCACCTTCCAGGAAAGAGCAAAGTCAGCCACATCCCATTTTGATCAGTTCATTATTCAGTGAATGCCACTATGATGATAGCACATTAATCAGCTGTGCCCTAGAGAGGGCTACAGTTACTCTTTTCTGACAACATTTCATATGCTTCAAACTCAATACCCATCTTGGTCTGTCTTTTCTGCTTCCTAGATATTCTCTCTGCACACAGTGTAACAACACCAAGCCTGAAGCACTCAACAGGAAGTTTCCACCCTTGCTTTCCCACCTGCCTCTGCTCCATGCACCCCCTCTTGGGGAGTTCTTAGTGAGGATGGAGATACAATCCCCATGGCAACACCTAAAAACAAGGCCTCCCCTGATAAAAGGGTTTCATCATCAGCAAGACTGAGGAAAACACAGCACTCAGCACCAGCAGGCACTTGGTTTGTTTAATTCAATTTTTTTAAGACCTTGAAGAGATGAGTTCAGGATCCCTTGTGGGGTTTTTTTTTGGTTGTTGTTGTTTTGTTTTTGTTTTTGTTTCTGTTCCTGGTTCAGTTAAGACAAAATGTCCCTTCTGTTTCCTTGTCTATGCTACAAGAGGCCTTCCTCTGATGTCCTCTGATGTTTGTACTTGACACAGAGTTCCTCAGAAGCACATGCTGCTATTTGGAGGCTTCTTAGAACCAGTCCCCTCCTACTGTTGAAATGAAAAATATCAATTTCTCCCATGTCACCCTGTGTCGTGGAAATCAGCCAGCAAGGGAAGTATTAAGAACACACTGAGCAGAAAGGATAAAGAAATAACCTCAATTCCAAAGCTATATTTATCTCTGCAGGTAAAAATGACAAAACAATGTGGCTGACCTCCACCCTGGCCAGGGTGAGAAGCAAGTATGGTCTGCCCTGTACCAGTCAGCAGCTCTTGTACAATGCCCAGGCCAGCACACCGGGCATCCCCCATCTAGGCAACACGGGCTTGACAAAAAGCCAGCATCAGGAAAGGGAAGGATTTCAAAGGGAGGGGTCCAGAAAGGTGCTGGCATGCAATCAGTTATTCTGATGCCAAAACACTTCATCTAAGAGCTTCCTGCAAGATTCAAGGGTGGAGATAAAAAAGCACAAGTCTAAAATCTATGCAACCCCTTCTCTCCAGAGGACCAGGAGTCAAGGTCATCCTCAGCTACAAATCAAGTTGGAGGCCTAGGCCATATCTTTTTTTTTTTTTGCATCAGAAAACAACCCCAATCTGACCCTGACCCTGACCCTGTTATGATGAACACCAACACTTTACTCAAGCCAATCTGAGTCCTATGGTAATGAGTAGTAGGGTTTGTGGGACCACAAGCTAAGGGGACGAGTCAAAAGATACACATAGAGCCTCTTCCTTCTCCTTCCTCCTGTCTACAACCCCTTGATTCTCTCTACCACCCCACTCATACTGGCAGTCAACTTGCCTGTGGGGTTTTGAAATGGCGCCCAGCTGGCCCTTTGATGGAAAGGTATAGAGGGCTAAGAGATCAGAAAGATCAGAGCTGAAACAGCAGCCATCACTCTGTACCCATTCTCACCTGCAGATCAGCAGTGATGCTACCAAGCGGAGCTGCAGGGTTTGAGCTGGTGGACCGTCTCCCCCACTGTGCTGGCTAGTTTTATGTCAACTTGACACAGCTAGAGTTATCTGGAAGGCAGGAGCATCATTCGAGAAAATGCCTCCATTAGATCCAGCTATAAGGCATTGTCTTACTTAGTAATCAATAGGACAGGACCCAGTTCATTGTGGGTGGGGCCACCCCTGACCTGGTAGTCCTGGATTCTACAAGAAAGAAGGCAGAGCAAACCAGTAAGCAGCATCTCTCCATGGTCTCTGCATCAGCTCCTGCCTTCGGATTCCTGCTGTTTAAGTTCTTGATCTGACTTTCTTCAGTGAGGGACTTTGATGTGGAAGTGTAAGGTGAAATAAATTATTCCCTCCCCAAGTTGCTTTGGTCACAGTGTTTCACCACAGCACAGTAGCCTCAACTAGGACACCCACTGATTCCCATTTGCAACTGGAGTGGCTGCTGTCCTCCCCAATGGACACCCAGAAGCCACCTTGCTGGAGCCGGAGGAAGAGGCAGATGACAGTGCTTCATTATTGGAGATTTTTCAAGAAGCAGGATGGATGCTTGTTTCTAGGAAGGATGACTGCCAGGAATTGTCAAAGGTGTTTAGTTTACCGTTATGCATACTTGTGCACATGTGCACACATACACATGATAGCTACACAAATGTCCACAGACAACCTCCCTTTAGCATGCTCAGCCCCTGTATACCACAGTTAAGGAAGCAGAGGCTGAGCAATGTGAAACAGTTGGCCTCCAGCCATGGTACTAGATATGAACTGAGCCAGAGAAGTCACTACTGGTCATTCTTCTGATGTAGCTGTCACTTGTTACGTGTATGTCTTAGTTATTTTTACAATGCCGCCACCAAAACCTGACAGAACAGGCTAGGGGAAGAGAGGACTGTATCAGTTGGTGGTGTGAAGGAGCATTCCATCACAGTGAAGAAGGCAAGGCAGTGAAAGACCTTGGTGTGGTGTGAGGAGCTGGCTGCCACCTTGTTATGTGGACAGGAAGTAGAAGACTAAGAGTAGAGCCAAATGGTAAGCCCAAGGCTTCTACCACTATGGAACTACATTTGCCAGCTAAGTCTTATATTCAAAATGTTCTCCAGCCTCTCAGAGCAGCAACAGCATCAGCTGGGGGTCAAATGTCTCTGAGACACACCAAACCATAAAAGTACACTCTGGGCACAGATGGGATAATGGGCCCTTTAGCCTCAGGCGGACTTCATTTGACTGTTTGTTCTACTATAGACAAAATGGCTCCAGGCCAGTTGTTTAAGTCTCTGCACCCACCTCAGTTTCTCCCACATGTATTTAGGAGAATAGATGTCTCTTCCTGCATTGTTTTAGGTGTCTGTGAGACCCCATATGTGCAGGACCTGGTCCAGTGCCTTGCACACGACAGCTGTTTCCTTAAGTGGCAGATGTCAGTAATTCTCGCCTTAATATTCATTGATGGAAAATATAAATGGCTCCACCCACTGAGGAAGAGCTTCCCCGCTGGATGCACTAACCAGGGAACTAAGACATCACATCATGGTATGGGCATTCTCCTGCCCTCCCCCACTCTCCCAAAGCAACAGGCCCTTCCCACAACATCAGCAGCCTGGCCAATTAGAGTCATTGTGGCAAAGTATTTGATAATTAAGGCTTGACCAGATTCTGAAGGATCAATGATTTGTATCTGTAAGGGTGATGTTACCTTAATTCTTCGCCTTTTCTAGACTTTGGACTTGAACTCCCTCTGAGAAAGCCATACTAGTGTTGCTGCAAGCCTCCGTCTCTTATCCTAGGACCCATCTCATGCCCTAGAGGAACATCATGAAGTGAGGATCAGAAGCCTTCCACAGAGCTCAGCGAAAATGCTGGGCCCTGGGAGCTCTGAGACAGAGGCCGCTGTTGTGACTACAGCCATGATTCAGAAGCCTTCCCAGGGTCTCCAAGGCAGAATATTAGGACATTCTCTGCAGAAAGGCCATAGGAAGGTGTTCATCCATTTGTTCATTTGTTCACTGAAAACACCCCTGTGCCAACTTCATCTCCATGCTGGGTCACATATATGAGTGCGACTTTGTCCTTGATATTCATTAATAATTCCCTTAATACTCATCAAGTACCTAGGGCCCTGTCTTTGTGGAGTTAATTTTAAAAGCCCAAAACATCTGGCTTCTATTTCAACATGTGTTGAAATAGGATCAAGACCATAGGTCTTTCATTAGGACTAGGATTTATTTTTGCAATGTTCCCATCAGTTCCTCAGGCCTGATTAGGATGAATGACTTCTATCACAGTTCTAGTCCATGTTTGTCCTTATAGGTATAACAATATCCACACCTTTACTGTAAGTACCTCTTCTACCCATGGGAGATGTTCTCTGCCCTGAGAGCAGAGACAAGACTAAAGCTTGCAGTTCTTGCTTCCCTGCCCTGGGCCCAAAGGACTCACCCAGTCCCTGCTGAAGACTCCCTTTGCCCAAGATGCTATTTTGCCAACACCCACAGCCCATCAGCAATTCTCCTTATTGAGGCTGTGCCTGGCTCAACTCACCCCTCACCAAGACTCTAGGAAACTTCAGGCCTCACAGCAAGAACCACAATGGAACTCCCCATGCTGAGCTCCAAACACCCAGCTGTAAGGCATTTCAGGATGCATTTTTTTTCGCTTGGAACCTCTGTTTCCTGTCAGCAAAGGGGCACACAAGGGGTGACCCATGATGACATAAGACAAAGCACAGGAGTATGCTGCCCAGAGTGAGGTAACTTCCTCTTCTCTCCTATGAGCTCTGCATTATTGGTCATACTGCTACTACCTGAAAGCCCCCTCAGCTTGTCACTCTAAAAGGAACATCCATAGAAAGAGAGAGGGCTCAGCAGTAAAGAGGGCTTGCAACTCTTCCTGAGGACCCAAGTTCAAGTCCCAGAACCCACATCAGCTTTTGCTTACCTATAACTCCAGCTCCAGGTGATCTGACGCCCTCTTCTAGCTTCTGAAAGACTGTCCTTCCCCCACACATGCACACATGCATACACATTCACATACATGTACATAAATATAAAAGCATCCTAGGCATCTGAGCAGGGCTAGAGGCGGAAGTACAGCAACACCCTGTAGGCCCAATAATCCAGGATAAATTATAATACAAAATATTCAGCTTTTTAGCAAGAAGCCAGACATTGATTTTGTATATAATTTGGAAAGAGAAGATACTACTCTACTTGTTTTCCTTGTTTTCCTGTGGCTATTATCCCCAGAAGAGCTCATTTCTACCTCTTAACCAGGATTTACTTAGACTGATGAATCGGGTAAAAACCTTCCTACCCAATTTTAATCTTTTCATTTTGGCACGTGCTGGAAAGCGCCATAAATCTGACCAAGCTCTCTGGGGAAGGAGTCTGCTCGCCCGTGACACTTCTCCCTGCAGCAGAACCTTGACAAGGTAGCCATGTGACCAAGGACAGGTTGTCCAACTCCCTGGAACAGGATGTCTAGTGGCATTTCTCAGACCTCATCCTGATGTAGGCAAAGAAGCAGACAAAGGGGTGTCCACATGGAAGGCGTAGCTGTATCTTAGTTGAGTACAGGTGACAAGAGGTTCCAGATGTCCACCCAAGGTTCTATACCCTAGACCTTACAGACTGTGGATTCATCCTGCCATGTCAAGATCTTCCCAGAAGGCTTACATGAAAGTCACTTCTTCTAGACCAAGCAACACCCCAGGCTTGAGTAAGCTTGTAAAGTCATCAACTTGGAACAGAAAACAAAGACTGGGGTATTATGGACAACCTGGGAGCTTCCATACCAAGTCCCAAGACATGAGTCTATAAAGTCTAACAAAGACTACTCTCTTGGCTTACCCATAGGCCAAATCCATCATTTCTCAGGCCCCTTCCTGGATGGGCAATACTAGTTCCACAAAGCACCATTCTCCTTCATGCAGGCAGGGTCCAGAACCCCATTTCCTAGCTGCTCTCTGCCCCACATCCAACATCAGGTAGCAAGCCAGCTGCAGGCTCCTTCCTCCAGAGGACAAGCCTATTTTCCCTTCACCCTTGTCCCTCATTTGCTTTAAGATCAGATAGATCATGCTCTGATTTGAGCCCTCTTGGCCTTGACTGAGTTTCTAGATTCTCCAACACTAACCCAGTTGGCCACTAATACTGCTGTATCTGGGTCACAGTCCTTGGAAAGAGCAGGCACCTGCCTTGCTTCTCAGTCACAACATCCCCTTTCATCTAACTAGTTATGGAGATAGGTTCCTCAGTAATGAATGAAGGACAGTGTTCAGAGCTAGCCTGTGGTAGTCCACCACTGCCAGGTCCCACATTAGGCTAGAGCCCTTGGAAATGAGAGTAGTTGGCGTCTAGGTTTTTCCCAGTCCATCCCCCAGGAAGCCTTCAGAGCACAGCTCCTAGTAAGCATTGCAAATGAATCAGTTTCCCTTCTTGCTAGCTTGATGAAGATTCTAGTCATCCAACATCTAGCTCATTGAACTCGGCAGGAATTCTTTCTGCTCTGATTTATTCTTCAAGGTAGAGGAAAAGAGCAATTAATTTCTCACTACACAGAGAGATTGCAAAAACAAAACAAACAAACAAAAAACTACCAGTCCCTAGTAAAGAGTACTAGAGGAACTTTTCATTTGTCACCCATCCAAAAGCTACCAAGACCCACCGGCAGGGCATGCAGGCCTCATGCTCCAGCATCCCTCACCAGCAGGTCAATGGCTGTGGGAAGTACTATGAATGTGTCAATGTCACTGATTATTATTTGCTAAGTATTAGCAGAAGGCTATGTCCTCTACAAAGGGCTTTCTTAGATGATCCTATGGAATCTAATAATCTGTATCTATCTTGGATACCCTCATGTTGCTGATATAGAAGGAAAAACATTCAGAAGCAGGGTGATGCTGTGGCAGAGCTGGTTCTTCAGCCCTGATCTCTCCTCTCCACTAGATGCAGAATGTACAAAGGACTCAAGTCCTCAGAGGGATGCCCATAATAACATCATTATTCACTAAGATCCGCCTCTGCCTGTGACCTAGGGGAAGGGCAGCGGAGTTCAGTGCTGCTAAAAGAGGACTGAAAGAAATGCAAAAGAACCCACCAAGCTGTTAGACCTTACCTCCCAAAATCTTTCAGACCTTCTCTTATATTGTAGAATATTAGTTTAAGATGTGTTACAATCATCTGTGCTGTGAAACATTTGTTTCATGATGCAAAGATGTGTTGTGTTCTTTTATGTTGCAAGTGTTTAACTCTGGTGAAGCTGTGTTACTTTGCCTGTCTAAAACACCTGATTGGTCTAATAAATATCTGAATGGGCAATAGGGAGGCAGGAGAAAGGATAGGCAGGAATGGCAGACATTGAGAACAAACAGAAGGAAATAAAAGCAAGAAAGATCTATAAATGAGAGAAGGAAGAAGACTCCAGAGACCAGCCACCCAGCTACGCAACAAGCTTTGAAGTAAGAAGTAAATAAAGGTATATAAGATAAAGGTAAAATCCCAGAGGCAAAAGGTATATAGGATAATTTAAGTTGAGAAATGCTGGCTATAAAAAAGCCAAGCTAAGGCCAAGCATTTATAAGTAATAATAAGACTCCATGTATATTTATTTGGGAGCTTGGTGGCAGCCTCCCAAAAGAGCCCGAAGAGTAAAATCCAACAAGCTGTATGCTTCCAAGGAAGCTCTGCAGGCCTGGAGTCTTTCTGACCCTCCTTAGCACCTGTGGGCATCGACAGAGACCATTAGAAGCTAAAGAAGCTAAATTTCTCAATGAGGCTAGATTGCTGATGTCACACTGCAGGCCTTACAGAGAATGGGAGTCTCTTGTCCCACTTGATTGCCTACTGATCCATAAAGAGCTGATCTTGTCCAGCCCTGTGGTGCTGTGGCTTAGACCTGGTCTGACTTACAGCCAGAATTCAGGACATCCGACTGCCCATCCAAAAAGTTCTACCGTCCTCGGTGAACCCGGTTTACCTGGGTATAAATCCCTGTCTTAACAGGTCTGCCCACCTGGGAAGCCTCGCTCGGGCCACATCTCCACCAGTCTGTTTGCACTGCTGCCCATCCTGTACCTCTTGCCCACTCCTCCCTGTATCGATAGCCCTGAGTCCAGGGCCTAGCATGGAAGGGCACTCAATAAGTGACTGTTGAATAAATTTTGTTGCATATGCCAGAAATGATACCACAGCCTCAGGCTCAGACAGATATTTCATTATCTGGTGAGAAATTAAAAGATGCCAACTCATCTTTAAAATAATTGACTGCTCTTTTATGATGCCTCTCTCTCATCTCATTTCTCTCCAGCCTTGCAGAGCACTGAAGCTCTTAAATATCCCTCATAATCAAAGGTGGTATTTATTCTATAAGCATTGCGTTTAACAGTACTAAGACCCCACATCGTCAGTGGTCATTCCTTTTCATTGGCATCAGGAAGGACGACTAATAGCTATTTGGTCTTGGAAAGAGCATATGAATGCAAAGAAGAAAGCCTGGTAATGCTAAACCATAATCTTCCCTTTTATTGATATCCTGAAGGCAAACATTGGCCATTAAAAGCAGTGTTGCCTACCCAACTTTTTCAGAGGCCTTCAAGCCCTCCACAGCACTAGGCAATGCATTGACATGGGGCAAAGGGCAAGTGCACAATGGGTTTCAACTCTGCAAATGGAATCTCATAATTGCATTTAAGAGCTATTTCTAAAGGGTCCATCCTCATCTGGCCACTGGCCCATCATCACTTGAAACCTAGGGTAGGACGTGGTTGCCCTTAGAAACCACAGCATCAGCGCCTAGTCAGCTCTTTCCATGGAGGATTGCAAGTAGCAGACTCAGGTAGAAATTCTACATGAGTCCACCAAGGCTGGGGTCCTCTATGGTCAATGCAAATGTGCTCAAGTGTTTGAAGGCCTTACGACAAGCTGAAATGGTACCGAGTCCCGGGACAGAGGAACCCTCAGTGAAAAATTAAGCCTATGCTAAAGGTTCACTGACGATCCCGTGAAGATCTTCACAAGCCTTCATTACCTTACTGACAGTCAGTTTCTATCACCAAAACACAGACTTTTTATGTTTTACATTTTAGCACTAGACTATGGGCTCTTCCTCTGTCCAGGACATCATGGTAGACATTGTGACAGCCACAAAATTGAATCATTGTCATGTTGAACACCACTTATTGGCAGTGTGTGGGGCACTCCACTGCACACTTGCTCGCACAGCTACAGGAACCCTGGGAGGGAGGCATTTCGTCAGACTGTGAATTTCACCCATCTGCTCTGACCCAGGAAACAAATGGCTCAGAAGCTCATTAGAATCTCTGAAGAGCGTTCCCAATGCCAACGCCCAGGTCACTCCATGGGGGAACAGCATCAAGAGTTTCTCAGGGAGGATACCAGAATTGCTTCAAGTCCTCCAGATGATTGCCACAATGGAGAGTGGCTCGAGTCCCTCCGCTGGTGAAAAGGGGGACAGATTGTAACCCAGAGGATCTGACTCCAAAGCTATCCTGTCCATCACAGTCTTTGATGGTCTCTACCTCCAGGTTGCTCACAGGCACCAAGAAGGGTGAAAGGGGCCATCTATGGTGCTGCAGAGTCTGTTGATGCTGGACTGTCAGTTCTATTAGATACAGCATTCAGAGGAAGAGACGGCCCTGAAGTGGGGGCTGCCGATGGTGGCTTCTTTAGGAAATTCTTATTTGAAAGAGGACCAGATGCACCTCTCAAAGTGAGGGGTGCTGAAGAGAGGCCATTTCACACTCACAAAGCAAGAACTCAAGAGAGCAGGCAAGGTCCATAGTTAGGTTTCAGCCTTAGAGGAATTCCAAAGGGTAGAGTGAAGCAGGGATAGGAAGAGAGTGTGGGGAGCAGCCAGGAGGCCTGAGCAGGGGAGGGACGAAGTGATGTTCCATGTAGTTGGTAACAGAAAGCCCTGGAAGACAGCATCTTGCAGTGGTTCAGTCTACTCAAGGAAGAATCATGTGCCCACAGGCAAGGGAAGCCACTCAGGCATGCTGTGCAGAGGGAAGAATTGAGCAAACAGCATAATTAAGGAAGAAAACCAGATAGTAGAAAGGTGCAACCCTCCCAGGAATTAGAACCTGCTCTAGGGTAGGGCAGCGAGACTAGAAGTGGGATGGTGAAGGGACAAGACAGCAGGGTTTGACAACATAGGGGCTTTGCTTTGACGAGCAGCCCTGATGAGTTAGGTGATGTGAGGCCTGCCACACAACTCTTCCTGACTTATGGTTCAGTTCAAGGCTTGCTTTGCATCTAGGATGAAGGTAGAGGAATAAAAGACATTATCTAGACTATCCGATACAGTTTGTGGAATTACCAATACTCTGCATGTTCATTTTACATTCCCAAGCTCTTAAACTTCAACTCTATGCAACCATATGAGAAAAAGGTATTAATAATGATGCTTTTTATGGCTCAAAGTTATGAACAAATAAAAAGGCTTTATGTCTTTTGCAGTTGTTGGAGAACAGACCTACCAACATGAATATAAATGAAAATGTCAATAATTTTATCTGAGCTTCTTAAAGTATATTTAATTTCTTTTTACACCCCCCCATTATTTTATGAAGCAATATATTCTACATGTGAAGTTTCTGGAATACTTCAAGATCCAAACTAAACAGAACACAAAGTCATTGTCTTACTCCATTTGTGTGCCACTACAGCAGAACACCATAGACAGTATCACTTTTAATAAGAGAGATTGAGGTCTGAGTTCTGGGGACTGAGACGTCCACAGTGAGGGCATCTTGCATCTGCTGGAAGCCTTTGCTGCTTCCTTACACGGAGGAAGGAGGAAAGGCAAACGGAGGGGATGGACACTGTAGCCTGCCATGACGGAAAAGCAGAGGAGAGCAAACCCATTCCCACAAGCCCCTTTGATAGCAGCATCAATTCACTAGAACTGAAAGGAATATCTCCCATTCGGCACTGTCACTGTCCCACATGACTGTCCCATTGAGATCTGTTGTGGTCCTCTGTGCGCTGGATGCTGGGAATGGAATCCAGCAAAGATTTGTTTCCAAAAACTAAATTGGGTAAGGAGACATCTTGATATGAAAAACGTTACTTAGTGACTTCATCTTACAGAACAGAGAAAATGAATTAGCTATCAGGGCTGTGAGAAGATGGTGAGCAGAAGACTCATAACATTAATGCCTAGGGTCCTCATCAATTAAGTCTTGAAACTTAGGGATACATGAAAGGGACGGGAGAAGAGATGTGAAGACACTCTCAGTTATCCAAAGAATCTTATTGGCTCGTATTATTCCACCATTACAGGGGATCCCCATCCTTGAAACTGTAGAATTCCAGTCAATCTTGACTTCTAGTTTACTGTGCAGCCTCTGAGTATCAAATTTGCCAAAGATTCCACAAAACATGAAGGAAGACACACCATCTAACTCGAAAGTCTTAACCAATTTTAAGCCAAATGCTCAATGGCTATTTTTCTTATGTCAAATACTAATTATGCTTACTAATACCCACATATATCACACATGTATTATATATATACAATATATAATATATGTTTATATATCCTATGGTCGTCATGGCTAGGAAAGAAATTGGAAAATGGAAAGCATTTTCCATTCATTCGTAAGTGACCTGTCCTCAGGATCTATTCTTCTCATCATTCCTGTAGCTTTCCTGTGAACCCCTGATTTCTGCCATTATCTAGGTGCAGTTTGGGAACAGCATCCTGGACCCAGCACTGTGAGAACCTGGGACAGGAATGGCAGCAATTTATCTAATATACCTCAGCAATGTGTAGGCTTCCTCTGACCTCAACACATTTACACATATCCATATTCCTTTTCTGATATCTCTTTTGATTTCCTAGTTGGGGTAGTCTAGAACCCTGGCAACATAGTACCAGTGTTAAGGAGTACTGTGTCTCACTCTGTGACAGACAGAGGCACATGACTTCAGTGAGCAAATCATCAAACCATGTTAGACCAGTTGACACAGAAGCTAATTTTGAAGGGGAAGGTTGGGTAAGAAAGGCATAGCCTTGGTGAGTGACAAGTGCAGGGATAGGGGTCTGCCTCAGAAGCCTCTGCAGTCCACAGAAACTTCTGAGGGCAGCCAACAGCTACATAAGATTCCAGACCCTTGAGTGACAGTGAGACAGATACTGTAACAAAAGGAAGCAAAGACCCTGTGTAATACCTAACATTCAAAAGCGTTTGGTCACCCTTGAAGTACATACTGACAGGGGAGCAGGCCTGTCCTCTGCCCTCTGAGAAAGCACGGGGGTCTTTTGGAGAGCACCTGACACCGGTATTTGCCCTACCTCGCCTCTACATGTTTGTTCACGGCTATCTCCCTCTGCCTGCCAAATAAGAAGCCCCAAGACCATGGCTCTGAGGTTCAAGATATGGAGATGTCACTCCTCCAGCACACATGGAAGAAGAAATGCCTGAGAGCTGAGACAGAACTGCCTTGCTTTCTGTCCCCAGGGCCGCACAAGACCCCCGGCTAGATCAAAGTACAATGAAAGCAAGATTGCCTTGTATACAGGGAAAGGAAGTTGGTTCTGACAGGTCTCTTGTCAAGGGATCAATCAATGCCAGTCCTTTACCTGCAGAGCCATTGCCTGCAACCAGTCCTGAGAAGTGATAGAGCCTTCGATTAATTCTTTTAAACAGCAGTTGAACAGAATTGCAGGAAAGCATTTTCTTCGCCAAATGACACTGTAAACATTCTGGGGACCATGGGAAGGTGGCACAAAAATCAAAAGCGCTTTAAAGAAATCGCTGAAGAAAGCTCCTAGCGTACAAAATATCAAGCACAGCGTCGTTGTCTGAAGCCTGCCATCAAGATGAATGGGGGCTGGGAGAGACATCAGATGCCATTTATCAACTCGCTGCTCTGAAGGACAAAGCAGGTCATTTTCCACTGAAGAGAAGTGAGGCAACCAATTACCATGAGCCAGAGCCATGGGCGGTGGGTAAAACTGAAACACCTGGAAGCGGTGCTGCCTACCACTGGGAGATGCCTTTCCTCTTTGTCTAAACAGAAGTTAAAGGAAAAAGAAATAAAGTCATCACAGCAACAGTCTGAGGGCCAGGATGATGACTCTGTAAGGTAAAAAATGCCTGCTGCCTGCTGCAAAGGCTGAGGACCCAAGTTTGGAGCCCAGAACCTACAAAAGAAGCAAGCAAGCAAGCAAACAAACAAACAAACCTGGGTCAGGTAGCATGCATGTGCAGTCCCAGCATTCCAGAGGCAAGCTGGGAGGCAGAGGCAGAAGCCCTGCCCTGAAGATGGCAAGGCAGCCAGCGATGAGCATGCAACACAGCTGCGGAAACAAGAACCCCTGACTCCGCAGATAGGAGGCCAGAGCCGGCTCCTGGAAATTGGTCTCTGATCTCCAGACACATGGCATGACACACGTGCACCAGCAGCTGCACACACAACATATGTACGTACATTTTACATACCTATCATACAAAAATGTATTATCTTACATGCACATCATGCCAAAGAAGTATTATTTTACACATATCACACACACACACAAAATATATTTTTAAGTATCTTGATCTTAAGGAGGTCTTATGTACGTCATCACAATGCTTTGAGTAGATCCATCGACAGCCAAGTCGTGTCCAGCAGTCAGTATGTTAGTTTGTCCCATATCTACTGGCCCTTACACTCTTCCTCAAGTTTTCCTGAACCTTGGATTGCTGAACATTGCTATAGATGGCCCATTGGCAGTTGAACACTCAAGAGTTATTTGTGCTTGGTGCCTGGACCTTATGAATCTCTGCATTAACTTCTCTCAACGGCAAAGGGAAGCTTCTCTTACCAAAGTGGGGAGCAGCAAGACCTCCACAAGATAAGGCCAGTCAAAATCCCAGCATGGATGGTGATGGTTCTTCAAGGCTCCACCTCTGTCTGTGGAGATACTGCAGTGGATGTGGTTGCAAGTAGATGTTCCTGCCCCAGTAGGTGGACACACACGCATGTGCACATTGGGCAGAACTCATCAGACTCAGTGGGCTATTACTAAATAAATTATAAAAGACATGAAGCTGATAGGGAGATGAGGTGTAGGGCATGGGGCAGGGAAGACTTGGAGGGAGGTAGTGCAGATGGAGATGATCAATATATTTTGTTTGTAACTTTCAGTGAATAAAACATTTTATTAAAAATGGCTTTTGGTTGCTCAGTCCCTAGAAGACACGTTATCATCACAAAGGATTTCATTTCTTCCAAGTCCGGGCACTGTGACTTTTGTCCAGCTCCACAGCACCACCCCCAGCACCTTCTAGTGGTTGGCTCCTCCACTGGTAGCTGAGGGACAATGATGGGATCCTCCCTTATTTCTTCCCCACCTCCTTCCTCCCAGCTCACACCCACAGACCTAGCTTGCTACAGTGCTGTCTCCACCCAAAGCTTCCTCTGACATTGGGTTGGACACCGTATGTTTGTGCCATGCCCTATCCCTGCCTTTTCTCATCTCAGACCCCCCGTGAATGAAGACTCACTGTCTTCCCTGATGCCTGCATTGCCCAAGCTGAACTGCAGATTCCTTGTACATCCCTCTGACCTACTGCACAGGCAGGTCCTGGAGGCACTTCCTGAAGAGATCTACCCTTGAGACAGCAGTGAGCTGAAAGAAACAGTGCACCCTGACCCTGTGCTATGAGATGTTCCACAGCACTGCAGCAGGAATAGTATGATTAATGTTAAAACATAAATATGGATCATATTTTTAATGACCTAGTTAATAAACAGAATTGCTAAGCATTTTTGAGGGTGTATCCAGGGTCACTAATATATATATATGTGTGTATATATATATTACAGTGACCCTGTGTGTGTGGTATATATGTAATATATAATGTATATCTACACACATATATGTACACACACACACACACATACAGGTTACTAATAACCAAGAAAATTAAGGAAGAGCTGCTCTCGAGTGAGGTAAATATAAGGAATGTGAGCTCACAGGCCTCCCCATTGACATCATTCAAGCCCATCTGCTGTATGGCTATGTCTGTCCACCTGTTCACTCCAACATCTGCTGAGCTCCTACCATGTGCCAAGTACTGTATTTGGGGGGATGGGGGATGTCGAGGGCAATATGGTATGTCCTACCAAGTACTTGGCCTAGCAGCTGGACAAAAAGCGTTCTCAAAATGGCTCTTTGATGAGCTGCCCTGAATGAGAAGGGCAGAGACATGTCATGGTCTCTGGCATGGCCGCAGCACCAAGTGCAGCACTGTCAGTAGACAAGCATTTTTATATCAGAAACGTAGGGTCAGCCTGATGATTAACATTGAAGAAAGCCCCAGAGAACATTAAAGAAGGACCAGCATGGGAACAATTCTTAATTTCTGCCCACCTTCCTTTCCTCAAGCAACCCCAAGTGCCAGGATATGGGGCCCCCAAGACAAATCATATGTGAGATAGTCTCACTTTTTCCTGCCCATTGCTTACCTCCCCACCCCACATCGGTAAGGCCTTGAGGGATAATGAAGACAGCAGTGTGATTGGCAGAGGGAGACCAGATCTTTTCATTATGAAGCACTATAATTAGGAAGTAGAATCCAACCAGAACGATCAAGCCAAAGACCAAAAAGAAGCGTACATCTGCTCTTCGAAGGGAACCAGGGAAGGGGTCTGAAAGTATCTGAGGTAGAACTGAGCTGCAGTTCTGCTGCTTGGAGCGTGAATGGGAGGAGCCCCCGTGAGCACAGCCCCTGACTCCCAGCCCAATATAAGTGAGTGCAAAGGAAGCAGTCTCCAGCCCCCTCCTAATTCTTCTCTTTGAATAGGGAAATTGTAAACTTCTTGATAAAAATTATTTAATATATATCAAAAGTGATACTAATACATCTTTGCTTCATCATAAGAGGGGATCCTGTTAACAAAAGACTTCAGTCAGTTTAACACAGAGATACTATTCAACATACCTATTCCATTCCTGAGTATTTCCCTGAGGGAACAAACCACACATTCACTAAAGCCTTGTACATGAGTATTTATAGAAACTCTAATTTGGGATCATAACAGAACAAACAACCTAGCACCAACCCAAGCATCCACCAATCAAACATCATGCATCTATATGGTGGAATATATTCACCACTTAAAATGAACTGTGAGTTGAGAAGCATCAATGAGTGGATCTCAAAATTCTTATGGTAAGTAAAAGAAGCCAGGCAAAAAAAGAAGCATATGCTGTATATTTTGATCTATGTGATATGAGTGTGTCTGTGCCTGTACATGTGCGTGTGTGTGTGTGTGTAAATTTCTCCCTAGGAAGTACCAACTAATTCATAATGAGAGACAACATATCAATGTTTGTCTGTATTGTAGATATGTATGAAGAAAGACAGCAAGAAGGGATCACCAAAAAAGGATGTGGAAATTTGGAAGGTGATGAATTTGTTCATTGTCTCACTTGTGATTATGACTTTAGGGGTGTGTATGATGCCAAAAATGAGAAAACTGTATACTCTAAATACATGCTGTTCCTGTGCTCCAGCTACAACTGCTAAGCTGTAGCAGAAAATGTTCTGAAAGGCTGTATGCGGGAATATAAATTGATGGCTCTCTCGTAGGAAGCAGTTTGGCTTTTTCTTTGATACTACTTTTAAAACTGTATCCTAGAGACATAAAACGAGATACTACAGTTCCACTCTTGGATCATTTATAATGATGGGGAAAAGCTAGGAAACACTAATGTGTCTGATGAAAAAAATCCCTGTTCCAATAAATCATGGAACCTCACATACTGAAATATTATACAGCCATTAAAGGCCATGCTTATAAGAAGCTTTTAATAACCTGGAAAAATACTTATGTGATAATGCCAAGTAGAAAGAACCAAGACATAAATTGTATATATGGTATGAATTGAATTATGTAAAATTATGCACAGAAAAGTCTCTGAAATATCTTTAGGATAGAGGGGAGGGTATGGGTGATTTTTAATCTCAATGCAAATTTTAAAATGTTCCTATTTAAAATGCATTTTCCTTAATTTTATACAATAAAACTGTATTTTTAAATTGTGAAATAAATAAGCTATCTTCAAGGAACTCCATTTTTTCTTGTTCCTTGAAAAAGCAGGCTCTTCCAAGGCGAAGAAGCAGATTGCATTTCTGCAGTCCGCGTATCTGTGCGGATGTTGGGAAGATGCTTTCCACGAGTTCCAGTCTGTAATTTGAACCCCCTTCTCTTTGTTTTCACTTATCAATCACCTAGAGACTCAACTGATTGACAGCCCACGTTAGCATCTCACTGTTTTTATGTTTTGTTTAAATCTGCTTCTATTCACATTTCAGGATGAGGCCTCGAAGGCGAAGGATGGGTCTTTACTTCTGCATAGCTCCGGTTCCACCTTGCCGCGGGATCCAGGACAGACATCAGGATGCAGACAAAACAGCAACCATGCTATGTATTGTTTTAATAATAGCCATCCCTATGCCTTTTACCAAAACCTCAGCAAAATAACAGCCTAGACTATATGGGCGGCAACTGGGTGGTGGTTCTTTGACTGGGGCTCTGTGTTTACGTCATGTGGTCTTCAATTTTCTATCTCTATGGTTAAAACAAGAATTTGTACATTTCTATTCAGTGATTTATAGGGGGGGAAAAGCTAGGAAATTGCTAGAGAAATGACTATGGATCTTGTTCTGCATTCTCTATTGTAATATATATCCAAGAGAATTTCAGGTTTTCATGACTCTATTACAAGTGTGTCTAGTTAGGGTTACTATTGTAATGATGAAACACCATCACCAAAGGTAATCTGGGGGAAGAAAGGGTTTATTTGGTTTACACTTCCACACCCATAGGCCATCACTGAAGGAATTCAGGATACTCAGACAGGGCAGGAGCCTGGAGACAAGGGCTGAAGCAGATGTTGTGGAGGGTGCAACTTACTGGCTTGCTCAACCCGTTTGCTTATAGAACTCAGGACCACCAGCCCAGGGATGATACCACCCACAGTGGGCTAGGCCTTCCCACATCAATCACTAATTAAGAAAATGCCCTACAGGTTTGCCTACAGCCCAGTCTTACGAAGGCACTTTTCTTAATTGGGGAATCCCCCCTCTCAGATGACTTTAGCCTATGTGTCAAGGTGACATAAAATTAGTGAACACAGAGTGTGAGTCTTGAAATAATCATTTATCTCCTGAGAGTTTTTGCGATAGTCCTAAGTGATTGACTCCCCATGGTGATCCTGCTCCCTCAGCTGAAGGGTCCTCCAGACCCTGTTCTCTGCCCTCCTGTTGCATAGCTGAATCAGTCTGTTATATTATGGTCACCAATCCTCACTTTGTTCATCAGCAAACTTTCTAAGATGGCTAAATGCTCTAAAAAGCTATTTGATGGATAAACAGAAGGAAAGGACAACAAAGGGTAAGAGTCAGCAGGTAGGGTAAGAAATTAGGGGTACAAATCTACTGTCAGGCCTTGAGGAGAAATAAGAGTAGAAAGACATTGTAAGCTGCTGTGGAACAATCTTTGTGTGAATATTTGTTACTCTCATTGGTTCAATAAAGGGCTAAATGGCCAATAGTTAGGCAGGACTTGCAGACAAAAAGAGAGCACAGGGAAGAAGGGGAAGGAGTCACCAGGAGATGCAGAGGAAGCAAGAGATGAAGATGCTGTGCTGGAAAAAGGTACCACCACATGGTAGAGTGTAGATAAGAAATGTGGGTTAATTCAAGTTGTGAGTGCTATTTAGTAACAAGCCTAAGCTATCAGTTGAGCATTTATAATTACTAATAAGTCTCTGTGTATTTATCTGGGAGCTGGCTGGTAGGACAGAAAAACCCTGCCTACAGTAAGTCCTGTCCTCTAGAATCAACACCAAGAAGATTCAATGTCCAGTTTCTTTATAAACTGTGAGAGATCACTTGCCCTTTCAGGGTCTGATATGCTCAGGTCTAGTGAAGAATGTCTGGGCAGAGGAAGAAGATTAAACCACAGTGAGGGTAATGTAATGGTCTAAGATGAAGATGATAGGGTTTAAACTAGGGCGGGATGGTTCAGGTGGCAAAGAGCATGCTTTCAGCTTGTATCTTGGGGTGGATGAGTCTCTACTTAAGACAGAGAACTAGGAGAATAAGCTATGTACGGGACATGGTGGAGAGAAGGAGCTCGCTTGGCCAAGGGCATTTTAGTTAGAAGAATCTGTAAGACAACCCAAATGGTGTTGCGGAAGCTCCTTCCGCTCCTTCAGCCAATAGCCGCTGAGATACAAGCCCATTAGGGCGTGGTCTCTCTCTCTTTAAAAAAGCAGCAACTCCCCTCTGCTCGCTCTCTGGCTTCCGGCGGCTCCGCTTCCTGCGACTAGGCTCCTTTGCTGACTGTTGGTGTTTTGTAAGTTTTACCCTTAAAATAAATACCCCTTTAAATCCCAACTGGTGTGGGATTGTTTGTGAGTTACTCCTTCAAAATAATGTAACTTAAGGCAGCGACATGTGTTGAAATTTCTGGACAGTTTTCTGCCACAGAGTGTATAAGTTACCTTTTGTTGCTGTGATAAAACACCATGACCAATGCAACTTATAAAAGAAAAGCATTAGAGGACTTACAGTTCCAGAGGGTTGGAGTCCATAATGGCAGATTGAAGACACAGTAGCAGGAACAGCTGGGAACTTATATCTCAACTCACAAGGAGGCAGAGAGAATTGCATGAGTCATTCGAAGGCTCAAAGCCTGCCTACAGTGAAAGACACCCTCTTTCAACAAAGCCAGACCTCCTAATCCTTCCTAAATGGTTCCACCAACTAGGAACCAATTATTCACACACATGACCCTGTGTGGGGGCAATTCTCATTCAAGCTACAACAAAAAAGAGGAAGTATTAAAGCCACAGGCATAATGAATGGGGGTGGGAGGCACTAAACGAAGGACTCAGACTCTGAAGAGTTTACCATAGTAAGGATCTTACCAAATAGATGACCACAAAAGACAGCAAGAGAATTCAAGAGACAAAAGGAAAGGTGGGGTGGAAGACTTGAAAGATGAGGAAAGAGAGGGAGTCAGAAGACAAGGAAAACTAAGCTGTCAAATGCTACAGATATAAAAGAATCCTCTGAGCTTGGCATCAAAGGGGTCACTGATGATCCAAAGTTGACTGTAGTCTGCAGAAGATAGACATTGGGTAAAAGAAATAAAAATAATACCTGTTCCTTGATTAGTCTTGTGACTATGTATCCTTAAATTGATCATCATCTAAACTGGAAAACAGATGTTATCCCAGGTATTTCCAGACAAATTTAATATAAAAATCAGACAACTAAATACTATATACCAGGTAGAGGGAAATTCACAAAGCTCATGAAACCTACAAGAAACTTACAAGGCTTAGGACTTATTAAGCTTGCAAAAATCAGGAGGTCTTTCCCTAGGGATATATAGGCACTAAAAACCTGGAGGGAGGAAACACTTATTTAATGTAGCCACTTGAAAACTGGTCAAGGAACTCCAGTGATTCACCTTTTGGGTATTCTAGGTGAACTTTTTGGACAGGAAAAGAGCTGCCCAAGTCATCCATGCTCTGTAAGAAAACTCTCACCCATGCTTCTGTAAATAACATCAGTAAATTCTTTGGTTTACCTAGCTGAACTTGATAGGATCATATCTTTGGTCTGTCTTTGGTCTCTTTCTCTGGTGAAAAAAATAAAGTCCCCAGAAAAAGTCACTCAATGCCAAGTGAAGGGGAACCAAATCAAATGGCAAGGCAGGAAACTACAACCCTAGGGCTGAAGGGATAGAAGTAGTCAGGGATACGAGAGCAGAACAGTAGAAGAAGTAGGCAAGGATACAGATCTAGAGCATTAGATTTCCCCTTTAAGCAATGGAGCCAACAGAGGAAGGCTGTTAGTCCATAGCCACAGGGAGGAGAGATCACCGAAGTCACCCAGGGCAAAAGAAAGACGGGAAACCAGACAAGGCTGCCTACCACTCTCTAGTCTTCCATCAGTGCCTCATCTTAGCTCTACCTAGATAGATGCAAACTGGTCAGACATCTGGAGCATATAGTTCCCTACCACATAGCAGAGCATCATAGGGTTGTGAACAGATCTGAATAAACTAGGCAAAAAATTACATAATCGCTTATCACATTGCTTCTCCTCTAGGGCACCATCTTATAAGACATACACTGACTTCAGAGATATTAACATCTGGAGAAAAATGTCATCCCAGAAAGATGAAATATTGTATGCCTAGGGAAATAGAATCAGATGATGTAATGCTTCATAGTGTATCATGTTCTCCTAACATACTGCACTTCCTTTGCATAAAGTTATCTAATCCTGAGTCCATAGAAACACCAGCCTGCTGAAAGGAGCAATGGGCTTCTCAAATGTGTGTCTCATTGGGTTCCTAACTGTTCTCTTTTTCTAGCTGCTCACTTCCTAACCTATTAGGTATGTCAGGGCTTCCATACCTTCATGTGCATCATGTCATCCCTGACAGAAATCAAATTTATTATCTTACCCATTGATACCTTCCCACATTCTGCAGTGCATCCCAATACACACACACACACAGTGTGTGTGTGTGTGTGTGTGTGTGCACACACACATAACATATATATGCATGTAGACAAGTAATTACTGAAATAGAAGAAGGAAAATCTAGACTGTAGAAAGCTCAGGCTAGGAAGAAAATGAAGCACACCCATCTCATTCAACCCCTTCTAGAGGTGGCAGAGGTGTAATAAATCTACCATGTGTCTGAGAAGCCCTACAAAGAGTGGCTAGTGACATTCCTGGTCCTCAGTATCAGTTCTCCACCTCCTGACTACTAGAAGACAACAGTGTTCTAGTGGCCATAACCCTGTGTTTGGGCCACCATTTGTATAGACTACAAATTAAACAAAAGCCATGCTTTGTTCTGACCAGTCTCAAGTGAGAGCTGACCTTGAGGATTCCTCCTGAAGGAAAGTGAGAAGCTAGGGACCCTCTCACAGTGGTTCTGAAACTTACAGCCTAGAAATGTTGCTGCTCAGTAACAGGAACTGGTCCGGCTCTTGTAACTCAAGGTCACATAGACCCCAACATTATAGTGCCCCTCTCCTCCCTAGGACTTGAAGTTGAGGTTCTGACAAGAAGAGTGGTCTCAGTTTGTACCCTACATGCCATAAATCCTCTGCTGACTTTGAACCTTTCCTTACCCAACACCACTTCCCATCTCCAGAACCCTCTCTAACTGCAGAACCCCTCAGAACTCCACATGTTCCAAGGCTTCTCCTTTAATTGCTTCATTCATGCCTTTGTATGCAGGTGACAGTTCAGATGCTGAAGCATCATCAGGAATAAAGAAATGAGCCCTGCTCCCTCACAGAGCTCGCTGTCTGATGAGCCAATCAGGCTTTTCAAGCTAAAAATGAAAAAAGGAAGATTGTATGAACTCTTCCCGAGGCAAGCGCAAGGTAAAGTCGAGCACAACTACGGAGAATGAGCAACCTGCATTTTAAAAGTTATCGAGGAGAGGAGTGTTGAGAGACTTCTCTTCCCAGAGTTTGGGATCTAGAATAGAGTGGAGGGTGAGGAACTCAGGGTCCTGCAGCGGGAAGAAGTGAGGCTTCTTTGTGCCCCAGACTCTAAGTGTCAGGTGTAGCAGAGCCATGGCTGGGGATCTGGACAGCCTGGAATGCCCTGTCCAGAGTGAGCATCTCCTGTTGCCATCAACTCCACAAACCTTGACTCCAACTTTACTCCCAGTCTACACTGTGCTTCTGCACAGCACCTTCATTTAATACTGTAATCTGTCATCCTATTGGTTTCTCTATCCGAACTCGTATCGTCTTGAGGACAAAGAACTGCCGTTCAAATAGACAACATTTACTGAGGCATGTGCTCCAAGGAGTCTGCTAAACCCAGAAGGAGGGAGAAGGGGGGATTATGAAACACACATAGCCTTAGTGAGTTTGCGTTCGGGAGATGATATTATCCTAGCCTGAATAGCTCCTGAAGCAACAAAAAAATTACCAGCAAAAACAAATTTCATATTTATTTAATTAAGATTTTTAGCGTTTCAAGGAATCCTATTACCGGTGAATGACAAGCAGCATTGTGCTCAGACTTTTTGTCATGTAAATGATGCATTTATGCATCAGCTTTAACCTGTCAGTCATTTACAATATTCTTCAGAGAGCATCCTTTCTGTTTGCTTCATGGTTATTGCTTTTATCCTGAAAACAGGAAAAAGGAGAGTCCAGTCCATGTGGGACATCCCTTTAGTCGGCCTTCTGTGTTGCAATTTCAAAACCAATACTTCAACAATAAACCAGAACAAACTCTCCCTCAGCGAGTAGAATGTGAATGACAATGCTTTCCCTGTTTTCCCTGACACCCAGGGCCAGCAGATGTCGCTAACAAGACAATCACCATGCTGAGGCACTTCCAAGGGATGGAGGCCTCTGGCAAGCCCCAGCCCTCTTTTCTAAGGCATTCAAATTGTGCAGGAGGGGAACATAAAAAAGACACACTCTTGATTTCAGTAAATACAGAATAGAGTTGGGAACATGATTAATACACACTCACATGAACACACACACACACAAATAGGGATTAAATATATAAACCCATTACCTCATGAGAAGCTGCATACAACTGCAAAGCTAAAACTAAAGGTTCTGAAGTCAGTGATCAGGGTTCAAGTACTGAATCCATTACTTATGGGCTCTCACTGTTTCCTCAAATGTATCAAGATATGCACCTCACAGTTCTTTCAGGGTTGACATGAGCTGATATAAGACAGTATCTAGAACATGCTGGTCTATAGTACAATGTTCTTTGTGTTAGCTGCAGCGCAGTTTGGATGTAATTTGACAAAATAGAATTGTCTTGCGATCTTGTCTATTTCAACTTTCCTGATGGATCTATATATGTTTTTCTTAGGGTTTACCTTGTAACTTAGCTTCTCTAGGATCATGAACTATAGGCTCAATATCCTTTGTTAATAGCTAGTATCCACTTATGAGTGAGTAGATACCATATTCATCATTTTGGTCTGGGTTACCCCATTCAGGATGTTGTTTTCTAGTTCCATCCATTTTCATGCAAATTTCAAGATGTCACTTTTTTTAACTGCTGTGAATTCTAATGTGTAAATGTGCCACATTTTCTTTATCAGTTCGGTTGAGGGGCATCTAGGTTGTTTCCAGGTTCTGGCTATTACAAATAATGC
>LOEQ01003003.1:42683-52922 GCA_001685075.1 Bramus lutescens | reverse complement strand
GTGTGTGTGTGTGTGTGCGTGTGTGTAGCTCTAGCCGAGCCTGAGTCTTCTGTCCTAAGAACTGAGGCTAGCATGTATCTTGTCTTCTTCAGACTGTTCCCAGAAACATTGTACCAGCTGCAGAGGTCACATCACCACCTTCCTATTCATGATGTCATTAGCAGCTGGGTATTAGACACCTGGATGTGTTGGTGGCTATTGAATTCACGGTGACTCACATCATATTGCTGCTGAATTCACAGCAAACATATACTTCATTTCCTCCTTTAGTACAGGTAGGCAGAAGCATTTGCACATTGGAATTCATACTGCTATACATTATTTCCTTTTAATTCCTGTATATTTCAGCTTAGAGATTATATTGATTTGTTGAATTATGTATGTAAATTTTTAAGGGTCTGTAAATTTCATTTCAGGATAATGGTGTCACTATAAAATATGTATGGTTAAAAAATTGACTCTTGGTTCTAAGATCCTTTCTTCTTACTTCCTGTTACACAGTCTAAAACTAGTAAAGCTTGCATGATCAGTGCTCCAACCTTGATATCCCCAGGGCAATGCTGTTCCCACCTGAGCCAGAGTTGTGGAAAGGGGTACCCTGAATGCGTCTGGACTGAACCCACATAAGGAATAGTAGGATTATCTAGAGAGCAGTTCTTACTTCTAGGAGAAAGGGAATTTCATGGGCAGAATCATGGCTACCAGGAATTTAACCTCCACTGCAAGCCACATGTCATAGCCACACCTCTAGCTGCTGTCCTCCAGGAGAGATCTCTCCTCATACCAGCCTCGGAAGTTCTGGGCTTTGATTTCACTGAGAAAAAGTAGTTATTTCCCTGTGCATAAAGTCACGCATTAATGCTCAGACTTGAATTAGCATTTCCTCAGATCCCAAAGTAAATGTCTGGCTTCGGAGCATCCCCATTGGTGCATTTCTGTGGACTACAGACACAACCTGGAAAGCCCAGGCAGAAATCAGCACCTCCCTCTGCTCCCTGATGCCCCAGATGTGGGCTCAGAAATTCACAGGCCTCATTGCAAGGGGCCATCCACTTTAACTGATAACAAAGCTTTTCCAATTAAAAACCTCATCCTTGCTTCTATGTACACATGCATCCAATATTACAAATTGCAAATCATTTCTAATGATCTGTTTGGAAAGCAGGCATGCTTCATCCACTTGGGATTTGTACAGTCTGGAGATTAATAGAATGCTGATGGGAACAAGGAGGATTCAAGGGGTGACGTGGAAGAACATCAGATCTGCAGCGGTAGAGAGTTACAACTCAATTCTCACCCGTGTGTGACCGACAATATTCTCCCATAGTATATGGTGTTCTGTGTTATGAAGAACAAGGCGGGGCTCAGGATGACATGACTTCCTCCGTGGTTAATTTACAAAGGACACTGAAGTTCACACACCAAATAACAAATGCTGAGGAACAGGGTTCCACAGAGTGCTGTGTTGAGGAGGAAGTGCTGAGAGCTACACAGAAGCCAAGCCCTGTGCCTCACAGTTTCCAGAAATTGCCTTGGTCCAGAAAAGAAGGAACATTATGGTGTCTGTATCCTCCCACAGTGGCAGAAACTTCTAAGACAAGACTTTCTTCTATCAGGATACAACTCCGAAAAGACGCTTCAGATCCACCACAGTTGGCATTCAGCATGGGCATGAGCCTTGTTCCGAAGGACAGGTAGCCCAGTCACTGCCAACCTATTTTCCATAATAAAAGGTGTGTCCCAAAGACCCTGGGATGGGTGCCAAGATTGGCTATTACTTGACTAGTACTTGATTTAAATTACTGAGTGTGGTTTAAACACAAGACACCTGCCTTCCTCAAATGTCCACCTACACTGATCCAGACAGTCTGCCATGCAGCTAGAGCATTATCCTGTGAAATGCAGACCCCCAAAGACAGGAAGAAGAGAGCCAGTATCCTGTGCCACTACCACTTGCCGAGGTCAGAGATGTTTCCTTCCTGATGAGATGATGAAGTAGAGCATGACGATGCCAATGTCTCATAGACTTGGGTCCAGAGCACGGCAACTCCAAATTTCCCAAGGAGGAGGCCTTTTAGCTGGAAGTGTGAGCCAGGTGACATGGTGTGAAGATGATGCTCATAGCCAACCCATCTTTGGTAAGATTGGCTTTTTCTGGCCACACTGTCCAGTTGATTGAGAAAACACATCAGAAAGCTATCATAGTGACAATTCTAGTCATTGTTAGTGGGGTGTTAGGAAGTGGCTTCCAGGAAGCAGCCCTTGGTGCCACCAAGGATAAAAAGAGAGATTCCGAAGTGTTTTGTGCAGGCAGATACGTTGCAGGATGGAGAGGGTGGGAATGGAGAAATAATGAATGTTGAGGCAATAATTGTGCAACCGGTACACTTTAGGGAAAAAATGGTGGGACTCGGGTTTCCTAAGAGGAGATTTCCAGGAAGCAATGCATCTTCATTGAGAGATTATGGGGCTCTCCCTGGCTCTCATTCCCCTCCTAAGGAGAATTATTGCAGGGGAGCTACAACTAAACTTCTGGAAGACAGGAGTGGAGATGAAGCAGGAAATTGTTTAAAGGGGGAAATGATAGAAGTATAATTAAAAACAAACAAACTTTATTCATTGCTTCTAATTAAAAGAAGGGTATATATCACTGAAATGTCCTATATATAATTCTAAAATTATTAATCAAAAAATGACCATCCCTACATTGCTTCTGATGCTTTAATTAAAGCATAAATAATTGGCTTTGCTTTTAGAAAAATATGGACAATAAGAAGGAAATCAGGATTTTGCTGGATATTGCATTGAATCTGTAGATTGTTTTTGGTAAGAGTGCCATTTTTCCTATGTTAATTCTTCCTACCCAAGAGCATGGGAGATCTTTCCATTTTCTGGTGTCTTCTTCAGTTTCTTTCTTCAAAGATTAAAGTTCTTGTCATACAGGTATTCCACTTGTTTGGTTAGAGTTACGCCAAGATATTTTATGTTATTTGGGGCTATTGTGAAGGGTGATGTTTCTCTGATTTCTTTCTCAGCCCATTTATCATCTGTGTACAGGAGGACTACTGATTTTTTTGAGTTAATCTTGTATCCTGCTACATTACTGAAGACGTTTATGAGTTGTAGAAGTTCCTTGGTAGAATTTTTAGGGTCACTTATGTAAACTATCATATCATCAGAAAACAGTGAGAGTTTGACTTCTTCTTTTCCGATTTGTATCCCCTTGATCTCCTTTTGTTGTCTTATTGCTCTAGCTAGAACCTCAAGTACTATATTGAAAAGATACGGAGAGTATTCTATTGACAACCTTGTGACTGAAAGGCACTTAAGGAAATGCTCAACATCCTTAGCCATCAGAGCAAAGCAAATCAAAACAACTCTGAGATTCCATCTTAAACCTAAAAGAATGGCCAAGATCAAAAACGCTGATGACAGCTAATGCTGGAGAAAATGTGGGGTAAAGGGAACATTCTTCCACTGTTGGTGGGAGTGCAAACTGGTACAGCTACTTTGGAAATAAGTATGGCAATTTCTCAGAAAATTAGGAAACAAGACCCAACAATACCACTTTTGAGTATATATCCAAAGGATGTTCAATCATATCACAAGGGCATGTGCTCAACTATGTTCATAACAGCATTATTTGTAATAGTCAGGACCTGAAAACAGCATAAATGCCCCTCAACCGAAGACGGAAGAAAGAATATGTGGTACATTTACACAATGAAGTACAACACAATGGGAAAAAGTAATGACAGCTTGAAATTTGCAGATGAATGGATGGATCTAGAAAACAGCATAGTGAGTGAAGTGACCCAGACCCAGAAAGACAAATATCATATGTACTCACTCATAAGTGGCTTTTAGACATAAAGCAAAGAACACCCAGCCTATAATCCACAATCCCAGAGAACCTAGACAACTAAAGACCTTAAGAGAGACAACATGGATCTAATCTACATGGAAGTATAAAAGATAAGATCTCCTGAGTAAATTGGGAGCATGGGGACCATGGGAGAGGGCAGAAGTGGGGGAGGGAGAGGAGAGCAGAAAAAAATATATAGCTCAATAAAAACAATTTTTAAAAAAGGAAAGAAAAGAAGGAAGCCAGGCAGATGCACCAGGCCTTAGTTGTAGTATCCTTTCACTTTGGTTATGAATGATCTTAGCCCCCTTTTCTGTTCTAAATAAGAACCCACATTACCATAAACAAAAGATACCCAAAAGGAAAGGTAACTAAAACTTGAAAAATGTCATGTACTGAAAACACAGCGCTTGCCCCTTTTCAAGAAGCTGGTGAGCTTCCTGAGAGGTAGCTTGGCTTTCGGCTCTTGGCTTTAAAACCCAGTTCACCATCTCTCCCAGAGATGAGCTGCCAGGGGCAATCTAAAGTTGGGCGAGAGGATGGGAGACCGTGGACCACCCATGTGGGCTTCACTGTCCTTGCACGCTGTCTGAAAGACCAAAGTCACTGATTTCCCAACTTGAGATGCATGGAGAAGGATCCTTCACACTCCAAAATTGCTCCCTGTCCCCTTAATTTTATGTCTAGTCATGAGTGATCCATCCTTTTACGTTTAGTCATTCTCTCAGTGGGTTTGGCACCATTAGTTACAAAGCAGACCATTAGGTGAGACTTACTGCATTCCAAAAGGGCAAGATTTGTAGACTGTAGTCTGACCCCATCCCTAAGAATGTTTAGGTCTGAGAACTTGAAGGTACAAAAAGAAGTTGGAGAAATGAAAGGCCATCAAACCCATATGCACTCAAGCTGGGGAAGTGCTTAGTCCCCCTCCATGAATATTCATAAGCTTCTAAACCACAAAATGCTCCATTTCCTTCCTTTCTCCATGAGCTTATCTGTCTTCAGGAGCCTCTGCAATGATAGAAAGACTTCTACACACCATGAACCCTGTGCAGGATGGGGTAATCCTAGTGGCAAGCTATAGCTTGAGACTCAGCTATCTCCTCAGTACACATTCCCTGAGAAACAAGTGTGAGGCTCAGTGGGGAGGAGTAGGTCCTCCTCTTCCCCCCAGCAGTTGAAGGAATGGAAATCTTGCCTCTTCCAGGGCAGACTGGAGGAGAAACCTGGAGCATGAGGCTTAAGCTTCCATCAGTTCCTTGCTTCTTCTCCATTGACCTCTCAATGTCTTGGACACAATCCATCCTCTGAATCCAGATAGTCAAGCACAGGGAATGACAGAGAATCATCAGCCGCTAAAAGAAGACGCCCCCCCTGGATGCTCACATAGGGCCCAAAGCTATCTATCTGCACCCATTTGAGCAGATCTTATCCCTCACCAAAATCAAAGTTAATGAGGCATACCTTACTCACCAAACCAGAAGTTTCTTTGCAACATTTAGCCTGAGAATGAGGCAGACGTGTCTCTGGCTTCTGATATAGGGTGCTAAGTGGTTCCTGGCAGCAGCAGTGAGAACTCGTGAATACCTACCCATGTTCTCAAGCTATGCAAGTACAGAGAAACCACTGCTCCAAATGAATCAGAAACAACACATCCTAAGACGGGGATGTCAATATTTCTGAAGGGTCTCCTTTCTCCTGCCTTCCAATTTTGATATATGTACTTACTTATCAAGGGTCTTGGGAGGGTTAATTGAATTAATATATGTAAAGTGCTTTAAGTTTGAGCAGAATGCACAATATAAATGAAAGTGTCACTAAAAAGGTTAATCTAATTTACATCTAACACTTTCAGTTTGTAGTGTTAATGAACTATATCCTTTTAGAGAGTGATTAATTTATAGAAATATGATTATTTGTCCTAATGCTATATAGGTCAGCTTCTCCTATTACTATATTTAATTTTATAGGAAAACTTGATGTTTTATAAATGAAGATAATAAATCAAATGCTCCTGTAATGATTATAGTTCATTAATTACAAGGAGACATGCATTAGATTAACATTTATCTGTTTTAATTAATTTGCTGCAATGCAGTTATCCATGAAAACTGGAAAATGTACACGTCAGCTTGACATAATATTAACAGTTTTGCTGATATTTGGCTGAAAACTCTGAGCCTGGCACTGCTGAACTCAGCGTATGACCATGGGGACCATTAGCAGCAATGTGGCATGTGCATCAAAGAACTGGGAAGGGACTCCTCACTAAATTCAAACTTCAGAAAATATAATTAACTGAGTCTATAAGACAAGATGAATGGAGAATGATCTAAGGTTTTGTTTGGGGGTTTGGAGTCCCAAAGTCTCAAAACAAATTTCTTAAATATGATCACTTTATTTTCTTAGCTACTTTGCCCCTTCAAAGGACATGCAGAGCTGCCTACCTGAATACCTGAAACGTTTGAGGTACAGGATGTGGGCACCATGGAATCCTTTCTGCCTATAGAAAATCAGATGCCCAGAGGATCTGAGTCCAAAGACCCTCCAAGCTCATCAGTGAACAAGAGCTGACAACCACAGCCTTTCTTTCCCTAACACCCCACAGTGATTTTCTATTCAGACTTGAGCAAAGGCTGCATTTTTCATTTATCCACATAATGAAATAAACATCGTGGGAAAAGAGTGGCAGAAGACACAAAAATGTGCTTTTATTTTAAATTGACAATTTTCACATGACAATTCAATGCAATGACTCCAAAGAAATAAGTCAAAATTGTGGCTGATTCTCAGTCACGTCGAGACCAGGATCTGCAGACTCCAAGTGCAATTTAAAGGGGCATCTTGGAGGGCTGACTCCTTCACACGTCTTAGTGTGCAGTTAATGTCCTGAGCCAGCTGCAGGGTTGGGTATTTTAAACCTCTGCAAAGCACAGGCTGTAAGCTGGTAGGGAAATGGCCGAACCAAAATCAAAAAGTAGCCTGGTGGCATGGGTTGACTCCTGGAGCACTTCCGAGTACTATGAGAGGCACACTCTGGAATATAGAGCTTAAAAACGGTCTCAGAGGGGTGAGAAACAAGATGGCATGTGATTTGAAGGAGGAGAAAAAGAAGATGCAGATGAAACGTGGGAGAATAAAGCTCCACCAAAGAGTAGATCATCAGGAGAAATAGAGCGGTACAGTGAGGCACTGTCCGTCCCAGAAACTCTGGAAACTTAAAAGAAAAAAAAAAGGCCAGGTCCTCCCTCAGGGCAGTTTCATCCTTGGTAAGAAGTGGTCCAGGGTCCAGCTAGCTGCCTTCTCTGCTTGAGATGAGACATAGCAAGGTGAAAGGAGTGTGGGCTAAGAGTGACACTTCCACTAAAATAGAATCGCGCAGCAATCTGGAAGGATTCTCAGACCGAAAGTCAGTAGCTTTGGATCCCATGGAGCCTCTCCAATCTCCCTCAGGGCCTCCCTCAAGTTCACATCAAATCACTCTGCTCTGCTAAGCGAGGCTAGCTGAGCAGGGAATCCATGTTGACCATACTGTTATGGGCTGGGAATTTCAGTTCTGACACATCCGTGAGACGTTGAACAAGTTCTCTTTTTTCTTAGGGCTTCTGATTCCTGCTCCTAGAGTCTGTAAGAGGGTCAGATTGTGACAAGAGCTTTAAGATGGCGTCTGGAAGGGAGCCTGCTTTCACCACGCATGCGCACATCTATCAGCTCCGGAGCCTGGATGCAGGCAATGGAGCCAAAGCCATGTGAGCTTCCTCCTCAGTTTCGTCAGTCCACCAATCAAGGGCATTCTTACTGCTTTGCATTTACCTGTCTTGTACCCAGCCCTGTCCATTGACCCAGTCCCTACTCACCCACCAAGACCTGTTTCATTTTCCCCATAACGCTTCCATTTCTCCTAACCTTGACAATCTCCCTCTCACCTGATTCCCCTCAGATTGGAAGATGGAGACCAGAAACTATACTTGCTTATCAGGCTAAATAACAGAAGTCACAGTAGGTTAGGATGATGCTAACTCCATCACAGGCATTTTTCTGCCTTCTGCCTTCTGCCCACTCCTGCCTCCTATGTGTGTCGTTCCCCACAGCTTGGTCCTATCTTCTACACAGCACCAGTGGTTTCAGTTCAGTTGCCACCAAGCCCTCCCCATGGTCCTTTCTTAAAACCTAATTTTCTGATGGAACCTTTCCCACAGGGTCCAATTAGTGCTGGGCTAGGTAATAAAGAAGAAAAAGATAATGAGTCTCAAGTCATCCTAGTTTGGGTCACCCTCATCCATGTAAATACAAATCATCCCAAATGCTGTGAATGTCACTGATGAAAAGAAACACTTAGTTGCTGTCTAGGACAGCAAGCTGGGAGGCAAGTAGCAGCCCGGCAGACGATCTGTTTTTATAACCCAAATCACCCCACATGAGCTCCTCCTCCAGGGACCAGAAGCTCTCCCACATCTCTGGGGCTTGTATTTGGAGATACACTTGCTTATTTATGTGCGTACAACACATTGCCAAGCCTTACTCTCAGCTGGCTCTGCATGAAGTTTCAGCCTGGTCGTTAGAAATGAAAGGTGGTTTCAAAGGCATTCAGAGAGCAATGAAAGGAGCAGGTGGTCTCGTGACTTACACCAAATGTGTGTATGTGCATGCGTGTTTGTATATATATATGTGGTATGTGCTCAAATATGCACTTCCTCATACAATGAGAAGCTAAAAGACAGCGAGAATCAGGTCTGAGCTGAGTGCACAAAGCTTTTCAATTTCAAAGAAGTCAGAAAAGGGAAGCTTCAAGTCTTAGATACTATGCCCAACTGTTTAGAGGATTGACCATCAGAGTTAATGGGTTTTGTTTTGTTGTTTTAATGCCTTTTACACCGCAACCTGAGATAGAAGTTTTCTGAACTCTATTTGGACAACCACTTTGTGAGAGAGTTCTGCCTCTGTATCCCCACTTTATAGATGGGGAAAGTGTGGGTTAAGGGATTAATTCGTTTGCCTAAGATCGTCTAATGAAGGAGTAATAAAGCTGAGATTCAAAGTCAAGTTTCTCTGACAACTAAACACAAATTTTACCTTACAGGACAGAAGAAAAATCTAAAATGTTTATGGAAATTAAAAAAAGGGATAGCACTCAAGAATGTATGCAGGTGCTTACACTAAGCTGGACCCTGTTTGCTGCTCATCTCACAACTCAAAACCAGCCCAAGCCAGATTGCAGGCTCCTGACGGCCCACAGATCAACCTGGAATCGGGCAAGGAAACACAGGCTTGCCTGAAGCAGAGGCATGACTCTCTGGAAGGGGCCAGGCCAGGAAGGTTCCTAGAGAAGCCCATGCCCACATCTGACCACATTTGGATAATAATGAGAATCAAGCTGAGGAAGACCTTCTAACCATAAGACCAGAGGTGACTCGGTATAACTGCAGGTCAGAGGAGACACTAATTCAATGCTGAGGAAAGTTGGGACCCTTGTGCTTCGGTCAGAGAAGTGACCCCTAGGGGCCAGCACCACAGGAGTCCACAGCGCCCTTCAGGACAGGTATTGAGTGTGTAATATTGTGCAGCATTCAAAGGTGGCTTTGAGTCTGTGGCTGAAAGGACAAGGCTGCTCCCTTGAGCCAGAACACTGGTTTCCACAGACACAAGCAAGTTCTGACTCCCCACCCCACACACAGCCTGCTTACATGCTAGGTGAGACTGAAGTAACTGATGGTCTGCACTCAAGGACTATACTGAAGGACCTCTCTGCTGGGAGTCTGGCAGCTAGAAAGAAAATGGATACTGAGCTCTTGAAGCTGTGAGACCACTGGCATTTTACTGCATGACCCTTCAGGTGACTGACTGCCTGGAGTTCATCGTCTTTCTCTTGGATAAGCTGTGCCCTTCTCTAGAAAGGTCTCCAGTGTATATAAGCTGGTCTTTTCAAGGAATCTGAGAAGGATTTGGCTTTTTCATCCTATGCTAGGCATAGAAGGGTGAGGGAGCAGGCTCTAACTACCCCGTCACTGTATTATTCCTGAACTGGAACATGGTTGCACTGCAAGTTCAACTATTGGTGAAAACCCCCAACAGCTGCAGCTTCTGGATCTTCTGCAGCAAGAAGGGAGAACACATTACTATCCAGACACACCATCTTACAGGGGTTCACGGCCAAGACAGCACTTCCAAACCGTTGTCCAGAGTGTGTGTAGTACAACTCAGAGGGTGTGTATGACTCAGAAGCTGTGTACGACTCAGAAGGTGTGTACAACTCAGAGGCTGTGTACAACTCAGAGGGTGTGTACAACTCAGAGGGTGTGTACAACTCAGAAGGTGTGTACAACTCAGAGGGTGTGTAAAACTCAGAGGCTGTGTACAACTCAGAGGGTGTGTAC